>WAAB01000873.1:0-22765 GCA_013389865.1 Piaya cayana
TGCTAATTAGAAACAGCACAGATGGCCCTGTCCCATGAACTTTCAATGAGTTGGCTTTTTGCTTCATGCTTTTTGTTCCTCAAAATTATTGTGACCCTCGCTTGAGAAAGAGAGAAGCTGTAAGAAGTTCTATGTCAGACCACTAAGGCAAGATCCTTCCTCAAGTTCAAAGGAAGCTGGCTGTGGAAAGAACACAGCCTTGCTGTTTGCTGTCATCAATCTTAAGAGTAGGTAATGTTCTGCAGCACAGGCTGGCAGTTGGCAGTCACTGTGCAGAGCTTCTTCATAATTCATGGCATCCAGCCTACTGATCTTATATACACATTTCCATCTCAAAAGAGTTTTTCGGGAGCATCAGAGATGAGTTTACTAGAGACTTCTCTTGTGGTTAATGTTTGCATTTTTAAAAAACCCACACATCCAAAAGCCCATAAACTTGGTAGAATTTGAAACTTCCAAAGTATTTAACACAAACAATGTTGGAACATTTTCTTTATATGTGAGGTTATTCTATATACAGCCTTTTTGGAAGCAGTACACTGGCAGCAGTCCTGAAGAAGGAAGGTTTAGTTCTAAGTTAATTGCAGGATACATGTTGTCCAGTAGCTTCGTGACATACGCTACCTTTTACAGCATGGAAAAGAGTAGATTAAAAATGGAAGTTTTCAATGTATTCCGATACATAAAGATGCAATTTGTAGCTTAACTATCTCATTACTAGAGTACTCAATAGCTCTGGGTAGTTTGACTTGCATATCTACAAGCAAGATTGTATATGCTTCGGCCTCTTAATACAAATCCAGTGCTTGAGTGATTGTCGTTCTGCAGTCCCACCCCTGAACTCTCTCTCTTTCTTTCTTTTCCCTTAATGCAGATTTAGCAAACCAATGCCTATCTTAACCCTAAGAATGCCTGTACAAATAAATTCCTTTTTGGACCAATTGTTTGACATCGTTTTGCCTTCATTTAGCCTGGTGGGTACTGAACCCATAAATTTTACAGGGACACCCAGGGTCATACCCTGGCAACCCCTCAGTTCTCCAGGCTGAGTCTACAACAGGAAGTTTCAGTGAATGGAAGGAGCAGAAAAGTGACAGATGTGGAATGTGTTTTAAGAACATCCTTCTGAGAATTTTTTTAACTGTATGCCAAGCTAATTAGAAGTTAATGGAATTGGTTAATAAAAACATTACAATTTTTGCATACCAGCTCAGATTACAGCTTTTTGAAGTCTTTATTACCAACTCCTCCTTCCTCATTCTTCAAACAGTTATGGAAACCATGAGACCTCTGCAAGCTGCAAAAGTGTACAATGCTTCTTGATTCTCTTCTACTTTATTTCTCTGCTATTGGATTGGGACTTTTTTATTATTATTTCCAATATCCTTAAGTACTTCCCTTAGTAAGGAAAATAAGAGTTGGGATATCACTAGAGTAAAAAAAAAATTTGACAAAGATAAACTTAACTGAATAAATTAATGGAAAAAGTGCTATATACACTTTAAAACAGAAGAAAGAAGCTGTTAGGTGGATTTGCTTTCCCATAGCCAAGATCACTTAATTTGTACTTTAAAAGAGTAGCAAATGGTAAAAATAATTAATATAAATAGATTTTACTGGGCCTCCTTGAGGGGATAAAACATCTTATAATGGATACTTACAGAGAAGATACAGACAACTTATTGTGTTCCAGGAATTACAATGAATCCTTAGGACAACCCAGGCAGGACACTTGGTAAGATAAAGTCTCCTGCTCTATTTACCAAAGGGGCTAGAAGTATGGAAACAAGATGCCATTGTCACATGCCCAAGACTATGCAGCACTTTGATAGGAACAACAGGGCAAGAACTACTGAGGTTATGAATTTGTGCTCAGTGTTGTAGTGGGGAAAGGAGAAAGGTGCTGCCTGAGACAGGAGGGATGAGGGGATGAGGGATAAGACAATGAGGGATGAGAGTTCTGCTTGAGATCAGGGGATGGGGTGGGCTGATGAGCAGGGGTAGCCTGGGTGCAGGCAGCAGAGAATTTTAACTTTAAAGCACGACAGCATTTTGGGGTATTGGCCTGCTGTTAAGTTGTTCATGAAGCTCAGTCTGCCTGTCACACACACATGCCATATATGAAGCACTGCGCCAGAGAGGGTGAGGAGGAATGATGAGAAGAGCAGGCACGTAGTGGTTTTAAAGTCACTATAAAACTTATTTTATTTCTACTCCAAGCAAAATAAAGAGATGCTGTTGCCCTAAAGTCTTTTTTCTTATTCCTCTTATTTCCCTTTCTTAACCACTTTTTAAACCAAGTTTCTCCACATTAAGGAGAAGGGAAAATAAGATGTTCTGTTCAGGCTGGCTGTTTATGGATGTGTGAGCAGTTTATAGAGCAAATCCACCAGGATCTTTTCCATATGCAAATGCACTACACCAGAGGTCTACTTGAAGTCTTATTTATTCAGTTGGTCTTAGAATAAGTGTTTCATGAGGGACTTGAAGAGTTGCTCTGTGAGTAGCTGTGTTCTTCTGAATGACGTTGCTGCTCATTAAGTGTGCATATTTTCAGTTGATCCTTGTTTCCACAGGCTGATGCCTTTCTGCATCCTCTAGTTGCATTGTTGTTCTTCCTTACCTTACCTGCCTGGTGCTGACTATGCTAGGAAATAGTTTTACTTCCTGGAGAGGAAAAGGCTACCTATCTTGAACTATTCCTAAATTTGTGTGCAAAGACATCTCACATTGCCTAGGTGTGGTATGTTAGATGCAATATTTCTAGTTTTTTTCTCTAACTGTTCATAAAAGTTAGAAGGCAATTTTTTTCTTATAAGCTGTATCACCTTAAGCATCTAATATAGCATAGCTGACTGAATTGTTAATGAATGCTAAACTACATCAAGAGTAGGAGAGATTAGGTCATTTTTGTACATTTTTTTCCAATTTCTGCCAGCATTTTATTACAGTGGATTACATTGTTTGCAAAATATTCCACTAAATATTTTAAAGTATAACAAATTTATTAAAAAAAATGTATCAGAGGCCATATTCCATTTCCCTAAAGCACTTGTCCTGTCACTGCATATATGGAGTGTGGTTCACTTCAAGAGAGACATGCTCTACAGAGCTTTTGAGTTCATACAATGCCTGATTTCTATCTTAGTCACAACTTAGTACAGAAAAACACCATGCTTCTGTAACTACTCAAGGGGCAACACGTTGAAATGCATTCAGACCCTTTGCTCGCTGCCAAGGAGGAACCAGGTTCTCACCTTTACATGAGCCCCAGGGATTCCTTATCAATCAAAAGGTAAATGCTTGATGTTTTGAAGATATTACACTTAGATTTCTTAGAGAAGTGAGTGGTACCAATGAGATTCACATGCAATGCTAAACTTGTCAAATATTTTACTATAAATTATACTTCTAAAAAAATGCTTGCTTGAAGAGGTACACTGATGTTGTTCTTCAACTGAAGAATAAACCAGGGCATCTAACAAAGTCTGTTCCCTGTGTCCAAATTAGTCTCTCTCCATAATTCTGTGAGTCTTAATGCCATGTTCGCATAGACAAAATCAGAGATCAAATACTACAAAGTATTCCTAACTGCTTGTGCAGTTTAAATCACTTTAAACTGTAGTGTAATTTTAACAAATTACTGCTTTTTTATTTTATATGTTTATCAGAAATAGCTCCTTCTTGAGAAACTAAAGCTTTTGGCAGATTTTTACGTTTGAATCAATACTCTCACACAGACTTGCAAAAACCAAAATGTCAGCCTGCATTGGTGGCAAAATCCATGATCAAAGGATAAAAACTGTCAGGAAACTTTAATATCCAATGAAGATAACATGAGACAAAGTGAAAGGATTTATCATTTTTGTGATCTGTATATGTCAACTCCAGCTGCTTATCTCTTTTCTGGACTTACTCTTCAGAAGCTTGTGTGTAGTCATCATTAAAATCATCACACTGTTTTTTATTGTGCAAAATGTATACAGAAATTATGGTTTAGCAGATTTTTCATTGATGTTTCAGTTTCCACCTTCCAACTCATACAGTGTCAAGAAAACTGTCTTGCTGCCAAGTATCTTTTCAAGCTTCTGTTTACCACCAGAGTGTCTTCAGATGGAGCTATTGCCTTATCTTTCTAAGTTAGCAAAGTCAGAGGAGTCAAGGCAAAGTCAGTGTAACTGTTGCACTTAGACTGTTTTTTAAAAAAAATCAGTAAGCATAATAATATAGGTTTGTAGCCCAAAATGTTAATGTGCTCAATTCTTTTGCCTAAACAAAACAAAAAAATACACACATATGGTATAGGCGTATTACCTGATATATAAATATGCCTCTAGCCATGTAACCAAGATTTAAGCTCTCCTGTAGATTTGAAACACCAGCAATAACATCTTCAAAACTTATTTAACTGAAAGAATTAAATAAGCATCTGTGTTGCCAGAAGTGAGGTATACATGATGCTTTATAAACAGGCTAGCTAGGGTCCTCATGTTGTAGTATTTTATACAATTCTTCCCTTTTCTTTTGACTGCATGGATTTTAGGCATCTGTGTATGTTTAGTTTTATTATGTTATTGCCCTGTCTGATAAAGTTCTAGCACAGTTCTTTTGACAGCCCAGCTGCTTAATAGCCTGTCCAAATTAGCATCATCAGCGAAGTTGCTCATCTCACTCTCCAGCCCCTCTTTACACAGGTCACATTTAGGAAGGTCCTTGATAGCCCACGTCCTAGTACTGACCTCTGCAGGACTGCACTGTCAACTTTCCCCCATTGCAGGAGTTAATAGTTAACTCATACTCCCCTTCCCTGTTTCCAATCGGTTAATTATTTATCAGATCTTACTATTAAGTCATTACTACTCTAGGCTTAAAGCTTCTTCTAAGGCTTAAGGTTTCTTTCAAAAGCCACTAGGGGACTTAGTGAGAAACTCCAGGAAACAAATATTAAATAGATCTTCATTGCTTCTTGATGCTTTTACAATAAGCTCAAGAGACTCAAAAAGCTTTTTAAAGCCTTTACCAGATAAAGTAAACAAAACCAAAGTTTGCAGCACATTTGAAACAGATTGTGTAACATGAACAATCCAGTATCAGGTGGTTAATGTGAATGGTATGTAATCCAACAATCACTGTTCAGGCAGCTGGGTCGTCTATGCCATATTAATTACTTCTAATAAAAGGCTTTATGTCTTAACTATGGCTTTACCACCAGGATTAATTAATTTTGCAGGCTGTATAATAATAACTCTACCTGAAAAATACACAGTTGATGGACAGTAGGGATTTACTGCCTCCTTCTGTGGAGGTAAAATGTAACCATGCCACAGTAATATAACAGAAACTTCAAAAACAGATGAACTGGTTTGGTATGCAAGATATTGCAAATATATACAAGGCTACCTAACTAAGCATATTATTTGTTCCCTAGAGTCTTAAATCTATGTACGTTGTGACCTACCCAAAGTGCTGCTGGTGATTATTTTTCTAAGTTCAGATGGCCTTTATCCAAGATGTTGGGAAGCTACCACTGAAAAGACATTTTGGAAAGTAAAACTAACATTGTTTCTTTAGGAACAACTTCTTTATTAATAAACTAAGGAAAATAATCTTTTCGCACAGAAATCTCTTTAGCAGACATCTGTAAGGCAGTATTTGTTCTCGCTGGTAGCGTTATTTTATATTTTGGCTCTTAAAACTTTCCTTCGGTTCCAATGTACTTAGAACTACAATGTTAGCAGCAACGTTTTAACTGTAGCCCTGTTTTCCATCCTCATTTGGCCTTTTTTAAACCCCAATTTTTTAAAACCCATTCCGTCGGACAGTCCAGCGGAGCCCTCGTTCCCCTCCCCCTTGCCCACCGAGGCCAGAGAAGCTGCTCCGTCTGTCGGGAGCCCTCCGGGATCCAGCGGCCGCGGGGACCGGGAGCGCGGAACCCCCGACACCGCCGCTTTCTGTACCACCTTCCGCGGCCCGCACCGCCTCCCGCCCCCCACCCCGATCCGCAACAACCCCGGCTCTGCCCGCCACCGCCCCGATCACCCCGCCCCACGGCCGCCGCTCTCCACACGAAGCCGCGCCCCCCGCCGCCCGGAAGCGGCGGTGCAGCGGCCGAAGGGCAGAGTAGGCGCGCCGGGCCATGTCGGAGCCCCGCAGCCCCCCGCCGCTGCCGCTGCGGCCCCCGCTTGGCCCCGAGATGAAACCCGTGCGTAGGTTCATCCCAGACTCCTGGAAGGACTTCTTCCAGGGGAGGCGTCGCGGTGGCTCCGGCTGGGACAGCGCGGCTTCCGACATCAGGTGAGGCGGGAGGGCGCCCGCCGGGGCCCGGACTGGGCGGACGTAGTTGGCCGGCGGGGCCAGGAACTGCCGCGCCGGGACTGACCCGCCGAGACGGACCCACGGGGTCGGGCAGTGAGAAGGCGGCGCTCGCAGCCCAGCAGGCCGACCGTACCCTGGGCTGCACCAGGAGAAGCAGGGCGGGTGAGGGGATTCTGCCCCTCTGTTCTTCTCTTGTGAGACCTCATCTGGGGTACTGTGTCCAGTTCTGGAATCCTGAACATAAGAAGGTTATGGAACTCTTGGAACGGGTCCAGAGGAGCGCTGTGAGGATGATCCAAGGGCTGGAGCACCTTTCATACGAACACAGGCTGAGAGAGTTGGGGTTGTTCAGCCTGGAGAAGAGAAGGCTCTGAGGAGAACTTATAGCGACCTTCCAGTACCTGAAAGGGACTAAAAGAAAGCTGGGGAGGGACTATTCATAAAGTCTTGTGGTGATAGGACAAGGGGTGATGGCTTTAAACTGGAGAGGNAGTTACTGTTACAAAAAGTAGAATTTTTTTTTAATTTAAGCTAAAGTAGACATAAGAGTCCTCCAAGCAATTGTGCTTTTTTGCAAGTTAGACACAATGTCCCTTCGGTGTCAGGTTTTCCTTCAGACAGTTTTTTGGGATGCTGTTCATCCCTGGGAGACAATACGGCCTGGTGCTCAGTGCAGTCTGTGCTCAGCAGGTGTGTCTGCTGCAACCACCTCTGTGCGTAGCCTTTACCTGTCTCAGAGGCAAGGGCAGGCAGAGCTGCAGCCAGCTCCAAATCAGCAAGAGATTTGACTGTTCTGATGCTCATAATGACATTGAAAACAGTCCTTGGGAAGGAATAGAATGTGCATAAGGGAAATGTATACATCTGCGTGTAAGTGGAAAATGCACTCTTTCTGCCGCTCTTGTCTCACTGCACAGGATTGATGGAGATCACTGCCTCATGTCCAGCCCTGATAAAGGATGCTTGCTTTCTAAAACTCCAAAATGAGTCTTAGAGAGTTTATTTGTTGGCATCTTCTGTGTTGCAGGTACATCTCGGATGGGGTTGAGTGCTCCCCACCTGCCTCCCCGTCCATGCTACGGCTGCAGACGCAAGCAGTGCCCGGCTCCTGCAGGGATCCCTCGGGAGGGTCAGGCGGTAGCTGCATCTGGCAGCCTGAAGCAGAGGCAATGCTGCCCAGCACACGGGAGGAAGCCTGCCAGCAGCGTTACGGCTACATGAAGTCTTGGGCTGGGCTGCTGAGGATGCTCTGCGCAGCCGAGCTGCTGCTGGGTGCTGCTGTCTTTGCCTGTGTCACAGCCTACGTGCACAAGGATAATGAATGGTACAACATGTTTGGGTACACACAGCCCTATGGCTATGGCACTGGCAGCATCTACGGAGGGTACTCCTACAGTGGACCCAAGACACCCTTCGTCCTGGTGGCAGCGGGAATGGCATGGGTCATCACCATTGTGCTGCTGGTGCTGGGCATGTCCATGTACTACCGGACTATCCTCCTCGATTCCAACTGGTGGCCACTGACCGAGTTTGGAATTAATGTGGCCCTGTTCCTTCTGTACATGTCTGCTGCCATCGTGTATGTGAACGATACCAATCGTGGAGGGCTCTGCTACTACCAGTTGTTTAAGACACCAATAAATGCGTCTTTTTGCCGTGTCGAGGGAGGTCAGACGGCAGCAATCATTTTCTTGTTTGTCACGGTGGTTGTCTATCTGATTAGTGCAGTGGTTTCTCTAAAGTTATGGAGGCATGAAGGAGCTAGGAGGCACAGGGAGCTGATGGAACGGGAGGTGAGTCATGAGTTTCATTCTGCATCTGCTGGCTGTGGCGTGATGGAGAGCAGTTGTAAGATCTGTCTGTGATGTAGTTGGAGTCATATCAGGTGTCCTCTCGTCAGCTGGTCTGTAGCCTGCAAGGGTGAACTTTCATCAGTTTTAACATTTAAGATCACCAAATGAAAGGCTTTCTTCAAGATGTCTGATCCAAATTTTTGGACATTTTCTATTTATTTACTTACTTGGGTAAGGAGCTGGCTCTGTAGTACTCAACTCTCTTCCTGCATCAGCTGATGAGATGCTTTCTGGTATGTATTTTCCAAACAAAGGAAGAAATGAGCAATGCACTTGATCAGCTGTTCAGCAGTGTTAGGCTTAAAGCTACCTAACATTCTTTTAGAGACTGTACTTTCAGCATGTTAAGTGCTAGTATGAATGACCATAGGAACATGGCAATGCTTATTTTTACTTTGCAAACAAAACTCTAGGCTCCTTCTTTATGTCTTTTCAGTTTTCCTTATGATAGATATCAGAAAACAGTAGTAATTACAGAGTTAGCAAGATTTGAATCAATTTCATCTTTTTCATGTCCAGTATTTTGCATTGCTGCTGACCTTGCCCTTTTTAGCAGCATTAAATACTAGCTTGGTTAATGATTTTTTCTAGTAGAAGAGACATACCATTATCAACTTCGTTCACATGAAAACACCACAAAAAAAAAAAAAACACCTTTAAAAATTTTATGAAACTTCCTATAGCATAAAAATTAATGCATATGAAGCCTACATATGCCTAAATAAAGGAGGAGTCACTGCTTAGGTGATTTCAGTAGGAGAGAGCAAGCTTAAAAAGGGATTTTCCTGTTTTGTTTTCTAGGCAATTATTCAAGCTACAGTGTGTCAGTGAGTTAATAAGGGCTGGAATGTGGAATAACAAAGGAGACTAGGTAGTGGATGGAGTATTTTGTCCAAGGTGTTCTTATAGCTGTGCCCTGGGAGATCCTGTTGTTCTGGGTTTCAGGTGGTCATTGTTGTTCTGCTGTTCTTAGCAGTCTTTAGATCAATTGATCTGAAAATATTCCTTATATTCAATTTCTTCATACTTAAATATAAGTACAATTCTCTGTGCAGCATGATTTTGAAAAAATGTGGTTTAGAGTCTCTGCTTTTGCGTATTATTTTTACTTAAAGTGAAACTTAAACTTCTTTCCATTTTTTGATAGGTGAAAACGCAGCCCTCTCTTCCAGAAAAGAAGGTAGGAAGTAGGGATTTATTTTTCCATACACTGGTATTTCCAAACAGTTGTTCTTTTCCTTGTGACTGTTTTGACTGACTTATCTATCTGTTTATTTATTTGTTTGGCTTGAAAGAGACTAGGTCTAATTCTTTAATGTAGTCCGGACAACGTTCTCCTACCTAGAAGATGCAGAAAAATCTTGTAAAGGAGTTACTGCTAATTAGGCTAATTTTACTGCTATTTTAGGCTAATAAATTTTACTGTAAACAGCAAATCTGCCTCTGTTCTCGCCCTCTTTCATGAAATGACAAGTTCTGTAGCATTTATCTCAGAGTTTGGCAAGTATGGCTGTAACAAAAGGTCATCTGATGCTTGGTAGGTTTAGCAACTCTCCTTTTCCTGACTGACTGGTTAATTTGGAAGAAAGCCAGCAGTAGGTGCTCTGTCTGGTGAGTTTGTTCCTGTCTCACAGACTGCACCAAAAACCTTGCCGTTTCTGAAGTATCAGCAGCTGTAGTGCTTCTTCTGCACAAAGATGTGGTTGCATACACAATCTTTGCAGTAAGATCTTAACAGCAGGTTTTGGTGATTCTAGAGAGAGTTTACGGTGCATTTATTTCAGTCTGAAATGTTTCCTGCTAGATACTGTGAATTTTCTACCACTATTTTTTATGTTGCTTCAGTAGTGGATCAAGTTCTCTTTTTGTGTTCCAACAAAGCTCCATGTGCTTTTATTTCTGGATCAAGGGGTAAATTGTGCAATAGGAAACAAGGGGAAAAGGGAAATCCAGAGGGATGAGTGATTCCTGTTCACTCACAAATTAGTTGGCTATCCAAGGAAACTTCCTTTAATTATTTTTTAAGAAATGCAAGACGAATCTTTCCAAGCCCCAGTAAAGTGCTTATCTCTCACTGATACTGCTGTTAGGACAAACTGAAGATAAGTACTGTATGAGGAACTTTCCTGTAATGCTTTACTAATTTTCTAATTACAATAAGAGTTTTAAGAAATATATGTGATTTGCTTCTGCTGCCACTCAATACTTGCATCTCTGTCCTCAAATGATTGTTCTGTGGTTTGTGTGTACTGTGTTTGAAGGAAAGTCAACTTCATTAAGAATTACTTTTTTTTCCTTTTAAAACAGTATGAAAGTGATGACAGACCAAGAGAAGAGGTCCCTTACAGGCAGCTTAAATCATTGGAAAGAAAACCGGAACTACGTAATGGCCATATACCTGCAGGCCACATTCCTAAACCTATAGTGATGCCAGACTACTTAGCGTAAGTGAATTTACTTTGATCAACAAACTTGATGGGAATACTTTAGTGATGTTCTTCACTCAGCATTTCTCATATATACGCTCACGGTTTCTCTGCCATGCATGTGCTATAGAAACTCATAATTCTTTATTATGCTAAGGTTAAAAATAGATGGAATGTGGGCTGGAATCAATGTCATAGAACCAGTAATGTAAGTAAAGAATCTTAAATTATAAAAAGAAAAGAATGCAACACTCAAACCTCAAATATTAAAAAAGAATGTTTCAATCTAGCAGGTAGATTGTAACACTGTACCAAAGGAAAGAAGGCTAATACACAGACAATTTAGAAAATAATAAAATATATGGGAAATTACTTGTCTTTTTTGTCCCTGGAGTTTGACTGCTGATGTAGTTTCTAAGTGCTAAATCTATAACATGGTCTCTTTCTAAAGGGCAAACCTTTCCATGGTAAAGTATGAGACTATAAATTAATTTCTAAACTATTTGCCCTACACTAGGGCGCAAACTGAAACACAGGAGGTTCCATTTGAATACTGGGGTAATCATATTCACCATGCAGGTTACCACAGCCTGCCCAGAGAGATTATGGAATCTCAGTTCTTTGAGGTATTCAAAAGCCATCTGGACACAGTCCTGGGCACCCAGTACTATGTGGCCCTGCTTAACCATGGAGGATTGGACCGCATGACCTCTGGAGGTCTGTTCTAAACCTCAGCCACCTCAACTCTTCTGTTGTTCTGTGATTTCAAAGCTTTACATACATGTAAATCTCAGCATGTGAGATTAACAAGCAATAATAAATAATGATAAACAATGAGATTAATAAATAATACTGAAATAGCCTATCAAAGTGAAGGATCCATGTGTTTGTTGAAGTCCTGTCTCTAAAATTAGTCCTTGAACTTTTTGTTTAAGGAAATACCCAGCCATTCAAACAAATGAAATGCGAGACCGGTACAAAGCAGTATTCAATGACCAGTTTGCTGAGTATAAAGAACTATCTGTGGAAGTTAGTGCTGTATTGAAAAAGTTTGATGAGCTGGATGCATTGATGAGGCAGCTTCCTCACCACCCTGAAAGCATATACGTAAGTACCTGTAAGATGGGCCCATGGAAAGCAGGTGTGGTATTAGGCATTTTCTGGCTGTCTTTAGCCAGGGCACAGTGATTTGTAATGCTGGTAGTGACTCCATGGGAGAGAAAGTTTCCCCAAATATATTATTTCTTGTTTGGTCATCAGTCAAAAATACCAAGTTGTAATTAAGTTACATACGTGTCTTTTCTTGTAGGTTGGTTGGGATTTTTTTTTATGCTAGTAGCTTTCAGTTTTGAGTGAGTTAACAGTTAATGTACTTTGGCTGTTTCTCAAGTACAAGACTTAAAACTAAAATGTTACATCTAGAGCAGATTGATCAAATGAGAGTTCTACTTCTGATGAGTATTTTGTAGAATTTACATGAAGATATAGAGCACACTCAGAAGTGTTCAAATATGTGTTGTCTCTCTCCTTAGGAACAGGAAAGGATATCAAAAGTTCTGCAAGAGTACCAGAAGAAGAAAAATGTGAGTGTCTTCAGCCTATATTGCTAGTGAATCTAATGAATAGCAAAGAGAGTGTAAATAGCCAATGTGTCTGACACCAGGTACAATCCTCTAGCTCAAGGTGTCTGTGTCTATAGGTGTCTATAGGGCTTTGTATTTGTTGTCTTTTAAAACTTCCACAAAGTTAGGATACAATACATTCCATTCATGCTAACAATGTGGTTTAAGAAGAATAATTCCAGTAGCCAAATGTGGGGGAGAGAACCCAAAAGCTAAGCATTTTCATCTTCAGAGAGTATGTGTCATCTTTTAGCATTCTGCATTTGGAAGACTGGTTATTTTTTGGGGTCCAGTTCACTTATATTCACAGACTGACACAGCCCATGGATAAGTTAGCAACAGAAAATGTTGGTTTACCCTTGAAAAGAATTTTTCTATTCTCTTTGCAACACAGAACTTAGAAGTTCCATGAGGTCCATAATACAAGAGGTTCCACTTCGTTGTTTTTAAATGTGGGCAGTAAATATGTACCTGTGTTCCATTAAAACCATAAAACATTACAAATAAGATTATTTCCATGCAATTCAGATTTTTTTTGTCCATTTTAGTAAAACTTCATTGCTTTTTTTGTCGACAGAGATTTCTTAGACATTCCTCAACACACCTATGTAGTAGGATGTTATTTATATTGGCAGATTTCCGTTTAAAAACTGCTCTGTTTACTAGATAACTACAGTTTATAAAAGCAGAACCTCTTTTTCCAGCCTTCCATGAAGGAAGTGGAAGCAGGAAATAAGAAAATGTGCCCAGAGTATAAGTGTGATTTTGGATATATTTTTATACTACTTTAATGAAGAACGTAATTGATAATAGACCATTCTTGCAGAAGTCTGAAAATGTGATATATTAATGTAAATACTTTTCGGATTTTTGGCAGGATCCTGCATTTCTGGAGAAAAAGGAGCGTTGTGAATACCTAAAGAATAAGCTTTCTCACATAAAACAACGTATTCAGGACTATGATAAAGTTATGAAGTGGAATGTAGAAACTTAGCTGTGCCTTCACTTTGTAGCTACTACTTTCTATTTTTTAAATTGATATGCATATTTTGAACTATTTATTTACACTCAGAACAACGCATCTATGGGGATTGCTTAATCACTTTGTCACTTAGATGTTGTAGATTTTTGTTAGATTTTGTCTGCGGATCCAATTTTAAAACAATGTAAGGACATTCTCGGATTAGTTTAGAAAATTTGTGCTAACATTCTGCTTTTATTAGACAATATGCAGCCTGTCCTCTTAAATATGAATACTTTATTTGAAAATACTGTATTTGCAAATTTGTAAAACCCAGTAGAGAAGGCAGTTCTGAACACCGTGTCAAAAGTTTGCGCAGAAATCCACTAACAATTTCAGATGTTACTTAGAAGTGGTCTCTTAATGATATCAGAAAGAATTGAACTGTTCTTTCTGGCTGGGATTTAGTGAAGCTCTCAATCATACTCAATAATTTTTGCAAGTTGAAAATTAAATTAATAAGAGGTTTCAAGTTGTATTTAAAATTGCTGTGCTGTATTTCAGACATTATCTGGAGTTTCAGCCAATAAGAGATGCAAAATAAGTTTCTGTTTAAGTAGGGGGTGGTTAGGGTTTGGGTTGTGCTGGAGTTTTGGTGTTTGATTTTGGTTTTTATTCTATTCCCCTCTTCAGAGGTAATGCCACAGATTTATTCATGGCCTTAAAGGAATAGCAGTACAGGACGAGATTCATATTAGTGTTCATTTAGCATTGCCATAGGCCAGTAGAGTCTGGATACCTTTTCTGGGTCATCATAGTAGGAATCCATGGGTTTAAAGGCAAAACGATTCATCAGCAAGTAACAGGACTTTTTGTTTAGGCAGCAGCTGCTTGTGAACTTCAAATTCAGAAAGTATAGTAAAATTAATTCTTATTGAGAGTATAAATGATTAGTAATTTTTTATAAGGTTAGGTTAAATGTTTTAGTGGACATGCTTTCCAGAGCATATCTGCATAAGTTCAATATACATTTTTATACTTTATCTTGGGGATAGGTTTGTATATGCAGACTTTTTCATAAGCTAGTATATTTTCTCTTTGTATCCTTTTTCATATCTTTGTTTATTTTTATAACTTAATAGAATTTTTAGAAGCATTGATAGTTTCTTTGTACAGTTTCCTACAACTGCAANATAACCATGTTATTCTAATGCTTACAGGGGCATTTTGTTAGGAGAAGGTGCTTTGGTTAAGATTATTTCAAATTTCTATTAGCAATCATTTTTTTCTTTAAGAGAAAGTTTTGAACTTTTGCCTTAATTTTAGGGCAAGATATCAGGAAATACGTTTCCAGTTTAGAATAGTGATGGTGGTACAACATCTGTTCTTCAGTACTGGAAATCCATTAATATACCTCACTCTGGCATTTATATTCCTTCTGAGTTTTGAGCCTTTATCGTGCACACTGCAGTCCTGATGGCTACAAAAACCCACTTACATATTTATAAAGTGAACATTCTAATTTTATCAGTCAGTTAATTCCAAGAGTTTTAGTGGATGAAGTTAATTACACGAGAAACCATGGGAACACTGAGAGAACTTTCAGATTTGGTACCTTTTCATTTGTAAGCCTTCAGCTTCGTCTGCCTGGAAGGTATCTCAATGTTTTCATCAATTTAAAATCAGGTGACGGTCAGTGCTATCCCTTGTTCTCTCTCTTTTTTCAGATTCCCCTCTCTGAGTGTGGTTTCTGTCCTTTTCAGAGAAGAGGACATTACTCGCCCTTATAAAGGAGCTAGGCCAAGCATTTTATAAATATTGTGCTGTATACTTTTTAAACTTGTCTGTGTAATGGGGGCCCTTTCCTAAATACCTGCAATATATATGACCTCTCACTGTACGCCCAGGTTTCTCATTTTTTATCAGTGGGAGTTCTGAGCACTGATTGCATCAGTACCAGCTGAAAAAGATTGATCCAAGTTTAAGGATCAACTGAAGTTTATAAAGTGCTAAAAAGAAGCAGACCATTGCTTTCTTTGCAAGATTCAGAAGTCTGCACCCTTAGTTAGGTCTTCCTCCAAAAGGGCACAGAGACCTGGCTCCAGGTTTCCTTCAATAGTGAGTTGAGTTCCAGTCTCTGAAAAGCTAGCTCCTGGCCACTCAGTGGCTGCATAGCCTCTGCAGAACCACTGTGCTTCTCCTTTCTTGCAAAGTTTTCAACAAATGGGCTGGAGAAAGGGGACGACCTGCCTGTGGCTGGAATGAGGAAATGAACCAAATAGAGACAGCTCTGTGTGGATCACCCCACATTTCCCAGCAAGGTGTGGCTGAATGGGTTATCCGAAAGCTGGGAAGATATGTAGGGATCCTCCCTTCTGCCAGCCTTCTGGGATTCAAACAGGATTAGTGCAGTGCATGTCAGTGGGGCATGCTGAGCACAGAGCTCCAGGAGGCAGCATTTAGCTTCACAGCGCAGGGCCATTTGTGACCATTAATAAAACTAAAGTCATCAGACAATGATCACCTCAGTGTCTTAAACTACATTGTGACATGTACATGTAAACAGTCTGCTGTGTGGTCTTACTCATGTGACTGAATCTCACCAAGTAATGTTGCCCATATGTCAACAGGCATACAGCATCCTCTTTCATTTACAGCTTCTCTTTTGACACTTTGTGAATACAACAAGAACTTCTGTTCTTCAGTCTTCCTTTTAAAAACTGCTCACCTGCCTGTGCAGATCTACAAAGGGAAAAGTCAAAGAGGCTTCTAGTTTCCAGGACTATTACAGTTTTCAAAGTGAACTTAAAGACATCAATAAAAGGATGTACTTTTTTTGTCTTGATAAACAGCTGTAATTCCTGGTTCAAGATAACTGACATCATATGCATACTCTTTACTAATCTGTATGTTTTTGCAGGGCATATAAAGCAGTGCCTAAGAGATGTAAGCAAAAGCGTGTATCACATAGTAGGGTGGACTAGCTTTCATGGCAGTGTATCAACTGAAAACACTTATGGCAATGAAAAAAACTATTGACTTGAAATTGTAGAAGAAGCTATCCAGTATTTTGTTTATTAATCTCAAAATTAATGTGATGATGGATTTGAAGCCGTTAGACAATAGTAATAAAAAAAAAAATCATTGTATAGCCTACATTTCTGTCCAGCATTGAAATTCTTGGCCTTAACAATAAATAATATCCCTCTTTTGAAAGAAGTCTCATTTCTCTGTTCTATTGAAATTGTCATGCTGCAGCTGATTTTCCATTTCAACATTTTATAAATTGGAAATTTTCCTTCTTAAGAAAGGATAGCATGTAGATCAACCTACAAATTTATTTCAGTTAATAGAAGCAAATCTTGACTTCTTAAACAAAAGAACTGCCCTTTTTCCATCTTTGGGTATTTTCATTACTTTCCCGCAAAATATCTTGGATTTTTCTCAGGTATGGTTTAACTGAAATCCAACTAATTTCTTCTCTGTTTCTCTAAATTGCTTCTGATAAATGGAATAGGCTGGAGGCTACAGAAGCTGTAAGTTTTTCCCCACTCCTATTTGAGGAAATGTTACTATTGTTTAAATGTTTTCTTCCTCATTTATTGTCTTACTTGGATGCAGACTGACACTCCTTAGAAACGGATGCACAGCAGCTTTCCTCTAATTCAAGAGGTCAAGCCCAGTCTTGGCACACTTCCACCATATCTGGTAAAGTTATGATTGCTCTGCAGAGAAATTGGCTGACGTCATCTCTAGCTTTATTGAGGTAATCCTTGCTGTGCTACTTATGAAATGTAAACACTTGGTGACATGAGATAGATCAGTGCTGGTCAGAATTACTTTAGAATCATAGAATTTATTGGATTGGAAAGGACCTTAAAGATCGTATAGTCCCAGCCCCCCTGCCTTGGAAAGGGATGCTTCCCACTAAACCAGCCTGCCCAAGGCACCATCCAACCTGGCCTTGAACACTTCAGGGAGGGGGCATCAACAATTTCCATGGGGATTCCAGAACTGCAAACAGTACTCCAAGTGGGGTCTCATGGGTGGGGAATGATGTGAATGATGTGATTGAGAGCAGCCCTGCAGGGAAGGACTTGGGAATAAGAAGCTCAACATGAGCTGGCAATGTGTGCTCACAGCCCAGAAGGCCAACCATATTCCGCACTGCATCAGAAGAAGCAAGGCTAGCAGGTTGAGGGAGGTGATNAAGATCGTATAGTCCCAGCCCCCCTGCCTTGGAAAGGGATGCTTCCCACTAAACCAGCCTGCCCAAGGCACCATCCAACCTGGCCTTGAACACTTCAGGGAGGGGGCATCAACAATTTCCATGGGGATTCCAGAACTGCAAACAGTACTCCAAGTGGGGTCTCATGGGTGGGGAATGATGTGAATGATGTGATTGAGAGCAGCCCTGCAGGGAAGGACTTGGGAATAAGAAGCTCAACATGAGCTGGCAATGTGTGCTCACAGCCCAGAAGGCCAACCATATTCCGCACTGCATCAGAAGAAGCAAGGCTAGCAGGTTGAGGGAGGTGATTCCAGCTCTCTGTTCTGTTCTTGTGAGACTTCATCTGGAGTATTATGTCCAGTTCTGAAATCCCCAACATAAGAAGAACATGGAACTGTTGGAATGGGTCCTGAGGAGGCCACAAAAATGATCAGTGGTCTGGAGCACCTTCCATCTGAGGACAGGCTGCAAGAGTTGGGGTGTTCAGCCTAGAGAAAAAAAGGCTCTGAGGAAACATCATAGTGACCTTGTACCTGAAGGGGCTACAGGAAAGCTGGGAAGGAACTGTTCAAAAAAGGCTTGCAGTAACAGGGCTAGGGGCAGTGGGTATAAACTGGAGAGGGGCAGATATAGGCTAGACATAAGGAGGAATTTCTTCACAATGAGGGTGGTGAGGCACTGGCACACGTTGCCCAGGGAAGCTGTGGCTGCTCCATCCTTAGAGGTGTTCAGGGTCAGGCTAGATGGCGCCTTGGGCAGCCTGATCTGGTGGAAAGTGTCTCTGTCCAAGGCAGGGGGATTGGAACTGCATGATCTTTAAGGTCCCTTCCAACCCAATCCATTATATGATTCTATCATTCTATTCTGTGCATTTGCAAAAGCATGGCACTCCACTACTTGTGTTAGCATCGGCATGACAATAAACACGTAATACTCCGGGAAGAGTTATATGTTGCTGCTTTATTGGGGGGGACCCCCGGGGATCAGGGGACAGCAGTTCCCAAATCTGATCCCCCATGATTTTACGACGCAACCATTATTTATCCCCGTGAGGTTTCACAATCTAATGTATATTGAACAGGTTACATCATTGCCTAATGCATATGAATGTTTCGATGACTTCATCAGTGAATTACGACGTCAGCCCTTTCTGCACCTGTGTGCCTCCTATCGCTACTTAATTAACTCTGGTTAGCTAGGCCTCATTCTTATCTCACTACTTGAGTGATATATGGTCTCCTGCTTTTAAGAAAGTGTTGTTAGTTCTTATCTTATTAGCATTCCCAAGTAACTAACACCTCTTTCTAAAAAAACCCTAGGTTTTAAGATTTCTTGTAACTTTAAAACTATCACATACATTTAAATCGTTTCTTTTCTTGATTTGCAACTAATTTAAACTACTGCATACAATAAAGTTTGTTGGGTTGGGGTTTTTTTGGTTTTCGCTCCAACACTTGGTTTCCTTCTAGAAGCACATTAAAGTAATAGAAAATACACCTCAAACTTGACAGCAGTGAACAAATTCCAAGTTCCATATTTCAGGATAGAGTTAAAGGCATGCTTTTGCTACTGAGATAATAGGCAGCTATTTTCATGCAATACCTGGTAAGTGTAATTACACTTTAAATATGAGATTATTACCATTCCTGTCCCTTATATATTTTGAGCAAGTAACAGTTAACCTTTTTCGCATTAGAAAGTAATATCAGGGCTCTCCTATGCAGGGATAGGAGTTGGGCTCAATGACCTGTGTGGGTGCCTTCCAACTTAGGTAATTCTGTGGTTTTCCCATTAAACTTCAGCGCTAAAGTCTGTGTAGATAATGGCCTTTTTCTGAGCTTCTGGATTCTTCTGTGAGTTCCTGAAACAGCTTCAGGAACTTGTGCTCAGTGTGGTCTATGCTGAGCAGGTGTGTCTGCTGGAACCACCTGTGTGCACAGCCTTTCCCGTCTCAGAGGCAAGGGCAGGCAGAGCTGCAGCCAGCTTCACATCAGCGAGAGATTTAACTGTTGAGAAGCTCGTGATGACGCTGAAATCGGTGCTTGGAAAGGAACAGAATGCGCATAAGATTTCTGGGGAAATGCGTACATATGTGTGTAAGTGGGAAATACACTGCAGCTATTATCTCGCTACACAGGATTGATGGAGATCGCTGCCNTGAGGAAACATCATAGTGACCTTGTACCTGAAGGGGCTACAGGAAAGCTGGGAAGGAACTGTTCAAAAAAGGCTTGCAGTAACAGGGCTAGGGGCAGTGGGTATAAACTGGAGAGGGGCAGATATAGGCTAGACATAAGGAGGAATTTCTTCACAATGAGGGTGGTGAGGCACTGGCACACGTTGCCCAGGGAAGCTGTGGCTGCTCCATCCTTAGAGGTGTTCAGGGTCAGGCTAGATGGCGCCTTGGGCAGCCTGATCTGGTGGAAAGTGTCTCTGTCCAAGGCAGGGGGATTGGAACTGCATGATCTTTAAGGTCCCTTCCAACCCAATCCATTATATGATTCTATCATTCTATTCTGTGCATTTGCAAAAGCATGGCACTCCACTACTTGTGTTAGCATCGGCATGACAATAAACACGTAATACTCCGGGAAGAGTTATATGTTGCTGCTTTATTGGGGGGGACCCCCGGGGATCAGGGGACAGCAGTTCCCAAATCTGATCCCCCATGATTTTACGACGCAACCATTATTTATCCCCGTGAGGTTTCACAATCTAATGTATATTGAACAGGTTACATCATTGCCTAATGCATATGAATGTTTCGATGACTTCATCAGTGAATTACGACGTCAGCCCTTTCTGCACCTGTGTGCCTCCTATCGCTACTTAATTAACTCTGGTTAGCTAGGCCTCATTCTTATCTCACTACTTGAGTGATATATGGTCTCCTGCTTTTAAGAAAGTGTTGTTAGTTCTTATCTTATTAGCATTCCCAAGTAACTAACACCTCTTTCTAAAAAAACCCTAGGTTTTAAGATTTCTTGTAACTTTAAAACTATCACATACATTTAAATCGTTTCTTTTCTTGATTTGCAACTAATTCAAACTACTGCATACAATAAAGTTTGTTGGGTTGGGGTTTTTTTGGTTTTCGCTCCAACACTTGGTTTCCTTCTAGAAGCACATTAAAGTAATAGAAAATACACCTCAAACTTGACAGCAGTGAACAAATTCCAAGTTCCATATTTCAGGATAGAGTTAAAGGCATGCTTTTGCTACTGAGATAATAGGCAGCTATTTTCATGCAATACCTGGTAAGTGTAATTACACTTTAAATATGAGATTATTACCATTCCTGTCCCTTATATATTTTGAGCAAGTAACAGTTAACCTTTTTCGCATTAGAAAGTAATATCAGGGCTCTCCTATGCAGGGATAGGAGTTGGGCTCAATGACCTGTGTGGGTGCCTTCCAACTTAGGTAATTCTGTGGTTTTCCCATTAAACTTCAGCGCTAAAGTCTGTGTAGATAATGGCCTTTTTCTGAGCTTCTGGATTCTTCTGTGAGTTCCTGAAACAGCTTCAGGAACTTGTGCTCAGTGTGGTCTATGCTGAGCAGGTGTGTCTGCTGGAACCACCTGTGTGCACAGCCTTTCCCGTCTCAGAGGCAAGGGCAGGCAGAGCTGCAGCCAGCTTCACATCAGCGAGAGATTTAACTGTTGAGAAGCTCGTGATGACGCTGAAATCGGTGCTTGGAAAGGAACAGAATGCGCATAAGATTTCTGGGGAAATGCGTACATATGTGTGTAAGTGGGAAATACACTGCAGCTATTATCTCGCTACACAGGATTGATGGAGATCGCTGCCTCGTGTTCGACAGCCCTGATAAAGGGTACTTGGTTTCTAAAGCTCCAAAACGAGCCTTACAAAGTTTATTGACGGTCGTTTTCGGTATCGTGCAGCTGCGTGGATCGTGGTCATGGCCCCCACCGCCCCGGAACGGCAGCTGCGCGGCGCGGGCTCCAGCCGGTACACGATCGCTGCGCACCAGGCGGCGTTGGGGAGGATGAACATTTCGTTTCCGGTCCGGCGCGTGCGGCAGCCGGAAGGCGATTGCGAAACGAGGGGCTGGGCGTGCGTTCGCGTTTCCGGCTTGGGTGGGCTCGGCGCGGCCTAGAAGCGGCCTTTTCTCCCCCCTCCCGCTCGCCCCGCGCCGCCTCCACTTCTCTCAGCCCCTTGACCCGCGCTGCAGCGTCCCTTCAGCCGGGTGCAGCGGCGGAGCCGCGATGGATGAGGAACCCGACCGCACCAAGCGCTGGGAAGGAGGCTACGAGAGAACCTGGTGAGCGTCCCCTTTCCCTCCTCGCCGTCCCACTGGTGACAGGCTAGAAGCTACTCCGTCTTACTCAACAGCCCTCTTTTTTCTCTAGGGAAATTCTTAAAGAAGATGAATCCGGATCGCTGAAAGCAACCATCGAGGACATTCTCTTCAAGGCAAAGAGAAAAAGGTATTTTCTGCTTCTCTATCGCTTTCTTGTGAGAGGTCATCTGGAGTATTGTGTCCAGTCCTTGAATCATCAACACAAGGAGGATATGGAGCTGTTGGAACGGGTCCAGAGGAGGGCTACGAACATGATCCGAGGCCTGGAGCACCTCCCATATGAGGACAGGCTGCGAGATTTGGAGTGATTCAGTCGGGAGAAGAGAAGGCTCCAAGGAGAACTTATAGCAACCTTCTAGTATCTGAAGGGGCCATGGGAAAGCTGAGGAGGGACTGTTCACAAAGGCTTGTAGTGACAGGACGTGGGGCAATAGGTGTAAACTGAAGAGGGGCACGTTTAGACTAGACATTAGGAAGAATTTCTTCACCATGAGAGCAGTGAGGCCCTGGAACAGGTTGCCTAGGGAAGCTGTGGCTACCTGATCCCTGGAGGTGTTCAAGGCCAGATTGGATGGGGCTTTGGGCAGCCTGACCTAGTGGGAGGTGTGGCAGGGGGGGTTGGAACTGGATGGGCTCTACAGTCCGTTCCAACCCAAAGTATTCTGTAGTATAATGATTTTGTGTCACCCTGAGCTTGATGATAACAGTTTTGGGCACTGGTGGGGTCCACATCATTCTGAGACAGAGTCCCCTATGTTGTGTGAGCCTATTGGCTACCTTCTGGGTCTGTGTTTGTGTTCTGATCCTTCAGAGCTCCAGGTACAGGTTTCCTGCCTGTTACTTATCCACTGTGCCAAAAAACAGTAGTAAAACTTTGTCCTATTTTTAATCTTAGGGCTGAGCATATACATGCTAAATGCCCCAGGTGTCTGCTAGATGAAGAGACAAGATCTTGATCTGGTCTAGCAAGGCACAAATGTCTGGAATAATGATTTGCCATGCTTGGAGAAAATAGTTCAGTGTTTTTTGATACA
>WAAB01000873.1:22888-35042 GCA_013389865.1 Piaya cayana
TCCCTCCTCGCCGTCCCACTGGTGACAGGCTAGAAGCTACTCCGTCTTACTCAACAGCCCTCTTTTTTCTCTAGGGAAATTCTTAAAGAAGATGAATCCGGATCGCTGAAAGCAACCATCGAGGACATTCTCTTCAAGGCAAAGAGAAAAAGGTATTTTCTGCTTCTCTATCGCTTTCTTGTGAGAGGTCATCTGGAGTATTGTGTCCAGTCCTTGAATCATCAACACAAGGAGGATATGGAGCTGTTGGAACGGGTCCAGAGGAGGGCTACGAACATGATCCGAGGCCTGGAGCACCTCCCATATGAGGACAGGCTGCGAGATTTGGAGTGATTCAGTCGGGAGAAGAGAAGGCTCCAAGGAGAACTTATAGCAACCTTCTAGTATCTGAAGGGGCCATGGGAAAGCTGAGGAGGGACTGTTCACAAAGGCTTGTAGTGACAGGACGTGGGGCAATAGGTGTAAACTGAAGAGGGGCACGTTTAGACTAGACATTAGGAAGAATTTCTTCACCATGAGAGCAGTGAGGCCCTGGAACAGGTTGCCTAGGGAAGCTGTGGCTACCTGATCCCTGGAGGTGTTCAAGGCCAGATTGGATGGGGCTTTGGGCAGCCTGACCTAGTGGGAGGTGTGGCAGGGGGGGTTGGAACTGGATGGGCTCTACAGTCCGTTCCAACCCAAAGTATTCTGTAGTATAATGATTTTGTGTCACCCTGAGCTTGATGATAACAGTTTTGGGCACTGGTGGGGTCCACATCATTCTGAGACAGAGTCCCCTATGTTGTGTGAGCCTATTGGCTACCTTCTGGGTCTGTGTTTGTGTTCTGATCCTTCAGAGCTCCAGGTACAGGTTTCCTGCCTGTTACTTATCCACTGTGCCAAAAAACAGTAGTAAAACTTTGTCCTATTTTTAATCTTAGGGCTGAGCATATACATGCTAAATGCCCCAGGTGTCTGCTAGATGAAGAGACAAGATCTTGATCTGGTCTAGCAAGGCACAAATGTCTGGAATAATGATTTGCCATGCTTGGAGAAAATAGTTCAGTGTTTTTTGATACAGAGATGTGCTTCAAACTGGGTTTTGGAATCATGGCACCAGATTAGTTTTTCAAATTGTAAGAAAAATTGCTAGATAAAATCTGAATTTGTTTTATTGCAAATTAAGTTAAAATGTTCAGATTTGAGGAAAGAAATATTATGTTCTATTAAATGTGGTAGTAAGAAATAGTTTTATTTTGTTTGTTTTCTGAAAGGTATGAAATTGTAATAGAGCTGCTTTTCTCTTTTTTCAGTGGAAGTAAGTGTCTGTGATTTGTTGTTGCATCATATGTGCCAGAAGTCTCATATTGCTTTTTTCTGGGCTGTTGTTTTAGGAGCCAGTCATTGTTTGCATCTTACCTAAATTCTCTTGTGTTTTGTTAGACTCAGTGAGCACCATGGACAAGTTCGACTTGGGATGGTATGTTAACATCTTAATCCTTGTCTGTATTGAGTGCAAAACAGCTTGAATAGGGGTCATTCAGAATAGTGGAGCACTGGAACAGGCCAGAGCCCGTGAGCAAGCAATGGTTTCCAAGCTTGACAGTATTCAAGAAGTATTTGGACAATGCCCTCAGCCCCAGTGTGAATGCTGGGGTTGTCCCATGCAGGGACAGGAGTCAGACTCAGTGATCTCTGTAGTCCCTTCCAGCTCAGGACATTCTGTAATTCGGTGGTGTGCCTCAACCAAGAGATGCTTTTGCTGACTTAATGTGCCTGAGACCAATGCTGATGCTGTCCACCAAACTTTTTTTTTTTGTTTAAAGAACATTCTTTGTTCAAGGACAGCATGGGATGAGTGTGAGTGTTCAGAGGTGGGGTTTTGACCTGTTTATAACAGAGTATACTGAGTTTTCCCTGTTACAGAGAGAAAATAGTTGTTTTTTTTAGGTAAATGAAAAAATGAATTGTTTGTGTAATTATGTGTTCTGTGAGTGATTATGATTTGCTGTGGTAATGCAGATGCGTCACCTTTATGTGGTTGTTGATGGATCAAGAACTATGGAGGACCAAGATTTAAAACCGAACAGGCTAACGTGCACTTTGAAGGTATTTCTGTACTCAAAATTTGTTTCCTGTTATTAATCCACAGTTTCTCTGTAAGCCAGTTCTGTTTTGTACTTAAAAGGATGGCAGTCTCTTGTGCCCAGAAAATGTGCATAGCCTCATGTCTCCTCTCATCTCTGGTTTTTTTTCCTCTTGTGCCTGTTGATAGTCTGTAATTTTACTCTTTTTTGAATAGTGGAATCTATGTGACATTAATTTACCTTGCATGAGTGCTTCTGTACAGTAAAGACACTTTGTAAGGACTTAGCGTGGAAAGACACTTTATGAAAAGGAAATTAAGGTAAGTGTTGCCCCTGATAAGGGCTGGAAGAAGAACAAATGTGTTTAGTGAAACATCGAAGATTTTTTTACTTCCCATACAGTTGTGTCTTGGTGGATTCTGTTTTGAATGGATGCTAGACAGTGATTGAATTGGATTGCTCCTTCAGACTGTGGAGGGCTTTAGCTGTACATTTTGTACTGTATGATCTTCTCTAATAACTGTGAACAGGGAAACACTGGGGTTTGATTTTGTACAGATTAGTGCTTTTTGGTGTATCTTAAGCTTCCATTTGAATGAACAGTAGTTTAGACTTTAACAAATGAAGTGAATAAAACAAAAGAACGCTAGTTTCTGAAATTTGTGTTGCAGTAGCAACACGAGGGGAAGGAGAAGGATGGAAGGGCTAGGCTGAAAGGAGAATGAAAGGGAAGAGCTCATGCTCTTTTTTTGCCGCCAACTTTTTCTTTTATTTATTATGCTGGATGTTTTGCAAGTACCATCTCCTTAATGCATGTGGATAAAACTTGTGTTTACTTTTTAACAGTTTTAACTTTTCTTTGTAGTTATTGGAATATTTTGTTGAAGAGTACTTTGACCAAAATCCTATTAGTCAGGTACGTATAACCGTGCAAGAAACAAGTAAATGGAAAACATTTTAAAAGTTAGTTTTAGTTGTAAGACTGTCTAGTAAACCAGTTTCAGTTGATGGGTTCCTTTCCATGCCTTTGTTATCAGCCTGTAGGAATTCTTGTTACTGCCTTAACTGGTGAAACTAAGAACTCATCTATCCCCTTTTCCTAAATACAAAATCTAACACAGAAGACTTGCTTACGTTTCTTTTTTAACATATTTAGAATTATAGATTTTTTTTTTGTGCCTTGTGGCAGAAGTACAGGAGATATAGAAATGTTTGTTAACTGATGCATAGTATTGTGCTGCTGTTGTGACACTTGCAAGAAAATTTGTACAGTTAAGTGATTCTGATCCATAGAGAAGCATTAGGTAAAGTATAGCAAAAATGTAAATCAACTTATTTTTAAACTTGCTAAGAAGCATTTTGCCTTTTTCTTTTTTTCCTTCTCCAGATTGGTTTAATTTTAACCAAGAGTAAAAGAGCTGAAAAAATGACAGAGCTTTCAGGTAGGGAGATGTATTTTCTTTTAAAATTGGAGATCTGTTTTAGTTTCATGTTGATGTGATGTAACTGGATGACACTGCTGAAAGTACAGTAATGTTAACACAATATATTATATATAAAAGAGAAGGTATTGCAAATTATCCGAAATGAGGGTCTTTATTTTGATCTGTTTTGATCTGGGATTGAAATTGTGTGCTCATTTGTGATCAAGTTTTATCCAGATTGCAACAAAAACATATTTTGTTAATTTTATATTTTATAACTAATCTGTTCTGTGAGGTCTGCCCAGATGTTAAGAAGCAAGGTTTCTTTGGTTCCTGGCTAGCAATCCATGTGGCTTCAGAGGTGAAGACTTTTTCTTTATTCACCTGTCAAACTGGATGAGAGTTTTAGGAAACTAAACTGTTTCTGCTGAAACACTTTGTGAGACACTTCACACTGGTGTTAAGTGCTAATGATATGCAATGATGAATTTGTTTTTTGACTTCTTAAGGTTAATAATAATTGAGTGCCTGTGGAGTAGATGTCTTTCTATTACAATTTTGGTTTGTTGTTTTCTACATTCTAATTGAGAGATCAGTTTCCAAGGAAAAATATGGAATGACTAGTAACAGTTTGAGAACTGTTGTAGAAATATGTGTCATTAAATATATAGTTTAAATTTCGTTTGTTTTAATGTATTATTTAAGGTGAATCTTTTTTTTCCGTTTACAGGTAATTCAAAAAAACACATAACTGCTCTGAAGAAAGCAGTGGATATGAACTGCACTGGGGAGCCATCTCTATATAATTCCCTAAATTTGGCCATGCAGACTTTAAAGTTAGTATATACATGGGGGGGGTGTCTGTTTTTTGTTTTCTATAATCAGTATACTACTGATTGTGAAGTAGCATCTTGCATCATGCTGACCTGTGTCTATGAAAGGTGGCTTTATCTCCTCTTAAAATATAAATTGTTAAGGAGTTAAATATGCTAGTAGTACAGAAGTTAATTTTCTAACAAAGATGCTTCTGTTTACAAGTGTGCTCCTTATAAAAAGCAACAATATTATAAAACAAAATAGGTTATTTTGTGTATAAATACGGTGTTGAGAGACCCTGCAGTATTTTTCACTAGAAGGCTAAGGTATGAGAGAAGGCAGAAGGGGTTAGTGGTAATAAGAGAACAGAAACACTATAGAATCACAATAATCTAGTGGGAGTTCTGGCATGCTTCAGAAAGGTGAAGTTTTGGGTAGGATAGATTTTAAAAATGTTTTACTCTTTGAGGTACTGAAATGGGATAAACATTTGTGGAAGACTTTTAACAAATAATTATAGAAGGAAGCATGGGCAGAACAAAAGTGGTCAGTGTCATAAAAATTTGAATGACTAGTGGGAAAAGAGTTTTACATGAAGAACCAAGAGGCAGTTTTTAAAAGTAATGGGTTTACCCCTATAAAATGATTAGAGATTTTTATTTTAAGAAATTGGGAGGACTTACTGCAGTGTTGGTAGTTTGAGGGTTAATTTTACCTGTGATATTATTATATGAGTAACAAGCACTAGATCAAACAAACAGATAACAACTATGCAATCAAATAATGTGTTTTAGATATTGGAAAGATTTGGCTTTTGGAAGGTGAAACTCTGGTGCTCAGAGAAGGATCTTGCCACAGTTTTATAATTTGTAGGGAATTTCATACCATTTTGACTTAAGTGTGTCAAAGTCCTTGGAAGCTTTAGCATGCAAGTAACTTAGTGTATAGAACTAAATTAACTGTATACTTTCTTTAGGCACGTGCCAGGACATACAAGCAGAGAGGTTTTGGTAGTCTTCAGCAGTCTGACGACATGTGATCCAGCCAACATCTACGATCTAATTAAGGTACAGAAGTGAAGTTTAACTGCTACAGTGAAAGTCCAAGCTAATAGACTTGAAACAGAGTTGCAGTGTTATCACCAGTTAATTTCATTTAAAACTTTGAAGCTTTTTACTGTTTTCTGTTCTGCGTGTGAATTTGAATATGTTTTCTTTTTCCATTTGAAGTGCTTAAAAGCAGTTAAGATCAGAGTATCTGTCATCGGCCTCAGTGCTGAAGTTCGAGTTTGTACAGTACTTTCCCGAGAAACTGGTGGTATGTATCTGGAGTTCAGTAGTTATACTGCTCATGCATGTTTAAAATCAAAGTTAAGTGACTAATTTTTCATATATTCGTTAATTCACTTTGATATTTTAAAGTGAGTATTCTGTTGTACTGGCAGAAAATATAAGGATTTCCCAAATATACAGAATGCAAAGTATTTAGTGAAATTACCATCAGCTGGTAACTTCATCTCTAGAAAAGAGGAATATATGTACCTTAAAACCTAGTTTTCCGCATACAGAGCTATAGGATGTGTAACTTAATGCAGCATGCTAATATCTATTACTATGGGGGTAACTCTTACAATATCATTACTACAATGTAAAGTTGGAAAAAAACATGGGTCTTCATATCTAATTAAACATTCTGGTGCTATTTATTTTAAAATCTAAGGTATTTTATGTCCTTTGGAGAATTTGATTTATATTTCTTATTTTCTCGTAATCTGAGAGTAAGGCATTTCTTTCTTTTCAACAGGAACATACCACATTATTTTAGATGAAAGTCATTATAAGGAACTGCTGATGCATCATGTTAGTCCTCCACCTGCCAGTTCAGATTCTGAGTGTTCCCTTATTCGAATGGGTAGGATATGGTTTTGTTAAAGTCCTAGCACAAGATGTGTGAATATTGTCTTTTTCTTTAATGTTGTCCTTCTCTTTCTTTGCATCTTGTATGTTAAAGCCATACAAACAGTTAGGAACATAATAAAGAGATCGCACAATTGTGATTTTTTTTATTTTAATTTTTTTTTTTTAAGTAGTTTTTGGCTTTCTTGGTGTTGTTCCTGCAGGGAAGTCAGCTTTTAAACAAACTCAAGAATTAAAACAAATAAGGCAAATTATTTAACTACAGTTGGAAACAATGAAGTAGAATGACATTGCTTGTACAGTAATTAGAGTAAATGTAATACTTAGAATTGAAGGATGAAAAACTTGTTTTCTTTCTCCCTCTCTTTTGTTCCCTGTGGAGGGCAACTGCTATAAGCATAATTCCATGTAAAACCCAGCTGTTTGATCATATAGTACATGTTTGTTAAGAGCACTGTTGCGGTACTGTTATCAACAAATGGATTAGGTACCTTTTCTTCTCTTGACATATTTATCAATAAACTTAAACCTGGAGTTAAAACAGTATGGACTCTACTGCCGTGAGTTAGAGCATTGATTTTTTCACTTTCATCCAGTTGTTTTCACAGATAAGAATTTTTATGTACAAATAAGTGGTTTTATGTGTGGATTTAAATACAAAGAGATTTGCTTGTTTTAGGTAAAGCCTGAGCAGCAGTTTGAAAAAGTAACTGTCCACGTGAGCCCTAAAAAACACATATTAGAAAGAATGGCATTTGTTACAGCCTCTGTAAAGTGCTATAGTCTCATCTGTCATATACTGCATTTGGAAAGTGAATATATGGCTTATGTCTGCATGTAAAAATATTTTCTGCTTAATAAGAAGCCATTGTTCAAGTGAGCATTCATGTAGTGCTCTTCCTGCTTCCCTGGCATTGCACATCATTTTCTTGTTAGCTGTTTCAAAAGTAGTCTTCCAGTGAGTCTCAGTTAGTAGGAAGTCTATGAAAAGGCATTTTTCAGTTAGAGGAAACACAATGAGGGATTTGTTAATTCTTCCTTAAGGAAGCATTTGATACCTAGTAAGAAAGTGTTACTTCTCTAATAACAAGCAAACAAACAAAAAAAAAAGAGATAGCCCTCAATGTTTAGAATAATCTTTGAACCTCTTCACTGAAGTAAGAAACTGAAAGATTACTTTCATGTTTAAAATTAATAATATTAGGTGTTTTTCTCTTCAGGTTTTCCTCAGCATACAATTGCTGCTCTGTCTGATCAAGATGCAAAGCCGTCCTTTAGCATGGCGTAAGTAGTGTTGATTGGCATTAAGTGAGCTGATTAGAATTCAGTGATAATTATTCATACTTAGAAAATCTGCTTTTCAGTAGAAATCATGTAAAATAACATTCAAAAAGTAATGTTTTCTGGCTTCTTAGTAGAACTTTTATTTCCATTTGTACATCTGGTATGTGGCCATAGTTACCTCTGTTAAATACGCATTTTTAAGTTTACATTTAAAATTTTTGTAAGTGGGTAAGTGGCTTTTGGACATGTTAATGCAGTGATTAGAACACACAGGTGCTACAAGGTATTCAAGTAATTACTGCTGATTTTACTTGTATTTCTTGATTCATATATTTTTATCACTATGAAAATAATTATGAGGATGAAGAATATTGTCTGGGATAAAGGTCTTTTTTAATATATTTACTAGCATGACTATAAAGGGAAGTTTAAAGTAGAGGCCTCATTTGATTAGTGTACAGCCCTCTTCTCAGTGAAGGGAATCCTAGTTTTCAGGGATGGCGGGGAGACTAAATTTTGAGAAGGAAATACAGTCTGCTACTTGAAAGAATTAAGTACTGATGTGTATCTTAATACAGAATATTTGTTTGTGTGTGTCAGTTGAAGTACTACTGCTGTTGTATTGCATAACTTTACCTTTTAAAGATATATTGGCTTCTTTTTGTGGGAAAATTTGGTCTTTTTTCTGTTTCTGGGGGGAAATATTGATATCTCATCGATTGCTTGCTGAAACTTTCATACACGTGGAACTATCGCACGGAAGCTACTGAAACTTTCTAAACTATTTGTTTTGAGAACTATGTAGTATTTGTAGTTACACAGTATTAATGATTTTATCTCCTACATAATAAATTGTCCATTTCTAATCTAGGCAATTGGAAAACAACAGTGAACCAGGTCTTACATTAGGTGGATATTTCTGTCCCCAGTGCAGAGCCAAATATTATGAGCTTCCTGTGGAATGCAAAGTCTGTGGTGAGTCGCAAGAAAAGACAAGCAGATGAATTTTGTGTTAGTGGCAAGAGAGGTGAAGTGTAGAAAAATTCAACTATACTTAGGAATTAAGAGACAGCTCTTCTTTAAGAAGTCTGCATTCTTGTGTCCTGAGGTGCCAGCTTCATACAAGGAATTTTCAGGATTATACCTGTAACAATAAAGCTGTGTCATATTCCCCACTATAATGTTAAGAACTGAAAGACCTAAAGCAAAGGAGGGAAGAAATTTAATTCACATACAAACAATAATCCTGATAAACAGGGACACCAGTGCTTCAGACTCCTCAGTGCAAGCCCATGAAGATGAAGAGTGCTTTGGAGTTAAAGGACGGAAGTACCCCCTCACATCTGGGAGTACATAGATGAAAGCTTTCAAAGTTGAACACAAAGGCATGCTGCACAGTGACACACAAAAGGCTGTAAAATTGTAAAGAGAAGCCTTTTGGTCTTGCAGATGTTAATGGACTGTGCAACCAAACGCCTCCCCCTGCCTGATGAGAGCAAGAGGGAGGATTAGCATTTTTTATAGCATTAATGTTTTGTGAGGCACAGCTGTACTCCTGTTAGCTTCTCCACACATATGAGTAAAACATGATAGTTGATAATTATCAAGATGCATGTATTTGCCAAGACAATGAAATCTAGTTTTGTGTCACCTTGTCATAATTTCATGTCAAGGTTTTCATGTCGGCATGAATTTCATGTCAGCAAGGTGATAGTACAGCTGGAGAAATGCTGTGTGTCTGCAACATGTTCTCAGCTGCAGCTGTCAGCAGAACAAGAGTTTGAAAGTTTATATTGCATATGAGTAAGTGATGAAGTTTGTACCAACGAATTCCCCAACATAAGCCTGTTGTCAGGTTTAACCCCAGTTGACAACTAAGGCTCAACAGCCCCTTACTCCCCTTCCTCCCTGCCTCTCACGGGCATAATTGAGAGACTTGGAAGGGTAAAAGTGAGAAAACTTATGTATTGAAATAAAAGCAGTTTAATAGGTAAAACAAGCCAGGCAAATTAACAAGTGTATTCATTACTTCACATGAGCAGCCATCTCTAGGGAAGCAAGGCTCCATTATGCCTAGTGGTTACTTGAGAAGACAGATGCTGTAATTCCAAATGTCCTCCTTCCGTGTTCTTGCCTCAGCTTTTATTGCTGAGCATGATGCCTTATGGTATGGAATATCCCTACTCAGCTAGGATCAGCTGTCTACGCTGTGTTCCCTCTCTACTTGTGCACCCCCAGCCTACTCACTGATGGGGTGGTGTGAGAAGCAGAAAAGGCCTCGACTCTGTAAGCACTGTTCAGCAGTAACTAAAACATCCCTGCGTTATCAAGGCTATTTCCAGCACAAATAAAAAACAATAGTCCCATTCCAGGTACTATGAAGAAAATTTACTCTATGCCAGGCAAAACCAGCAGACCTATGTCAGCTGAAGCAGCGCTGTGGCATGTCTTCAGTCTTACAGGAGGGTGCAACAGAGCTTCATAGCTGGACACGTTTTTAACTGGTGATGTGAAATAACGGAACAGTTGTTGTCAAACAGGAGTTGTGCACGTAGATTTAATAAAGAGTTTTCTGTGGTTTCATTTTGTTTATGGCATGAGGATGAAAAGCTTTCTGACTTCACAACTGTGCATTGTAAATGTACTTCAAAAGACTTAGTTAAGCTTTTTAGCCAGAAATGTGGGCAATTTGCTTGTTCTTTAATTTGTATTTGGATTTAATTCTGGAAAAGTTGGTGGGTTTGGATTATGGAAGGTGAAGAACAAATAATTTTATGGATTTTTAGTTCTTAAAAGCTCTTGAACTACCAAGTATTTTAAAAAATCTTTTTTTCTTTTTGCTTTGTTTAATACAGGAAATATTTTCAGTAAATCCTCTCTTGTAGTAATTTTGATGTCTCAATATTTGCAGGTCTTACATTAGTGTCTGCGCCTCACCTGGCTCGGTCTTATCATCACTTGTTTCCTTTGGATGCCTTTCAGGAAGTTCCCCTGGAAGAATATCAGGGGGAAAGGTATGCAAATCGTATTTGTGATAATGAGTGTACTTGTGGACCTTGTAATTTTTTTGTCCTGAAAGTAAGAATAGCTGGCAGCTGCTTCTTTGCTGCAGGAGCCAGTTAAACAGTCCTGACTTCTTTTCAGTTGAAATACACAATTTTGCTTTTAGGTATTGCCAAGGCTGCCAGGGAGAAATGAAAGATCAAAATGTAAGTAAATTGAACTGGAAAGAGATTTGCACTGAGGGTTGTCAGAGGTAGGCATGTGTGTGAGGTTTGGGTGTTCGGCAGGGGGGTCGGATCCAAACCGAAGTGGCTTCAAATAGAAGGGGCTTCTGGCCCTGTCACAGTGGGATGCTTATCCCACTGGTCTCCAGTCAAACTCATTTCGGCCTCTGCTACTGACAACTCTTGGGAACCTCCTGTCACTCCAGAAATGGAAACAGTCTCTGTGCTCTTATGGTCTGATGCCAACAAAGTACACTGGGCACCAGTATCTATTAAGGCTCCGTGTCTCTGAGGATCCCATGTGCCAGGCCGTCGAACCCACGCAGCCCAGTAAACTCTGTTGTCTGCCTTATCCCTTTCCTTCTCCTGGCAGAAGACAGGGCCCCTCTGTTGGCCTTGGTCAGAACCGTCATCATCAGATTTTCTCTTTGCCCCACCAGAGGCCTTCTTGTCATCACGGAAGTGGACCTCAGCCTTCTTGCGTCTTGGAGGTTGCAGTTCCTTTCTCAGGATGTCTGCGTCAGTCGCATGGATGACCTTCTTACCAGCTGCTTTCTGTTGTAGCTCTCTTAATCTGGCCTCAAGTTTGGAAGTGGGTTCACCATCCCACTTTGTCATGTCTTCTCCCCTGTTACGCAGATAGAACCACTGCTGCATACGTGATCTTCGTCTGGTGTTTTCTCCTCTTCTGCGTGTGAGGGGAGGAGATCTTGAGTGAGACCGGGACCGAGATCGAGATTGAGACTGTGGTCGAGACCGTCCTATTGGCCTGCTTCTGCGTTCTCTGTTGTCTCTGTTGTCTCTGTTGTCTCTGTTGTCTCTGTTGTCTCTGTTGTCTCTGTTGTCTCTGTTGTCTCTGTTGTCTCTGTCGTCTCTGTCGTCTCTGTCGTCTCTGTCGTCTCTGTCGTCTCTGTCGTCTCTGTCGTCTCTGTCGTCTCTGTCGTCTCTGTCGTCTCTGTCGTCTCTGTNCTGCCATATTCCACTTTCTTGGGGAACTCACCAGATCTTCTTTGAATGGGTGCCTGTCCCTCACAGCATTGAGGATCCAGACCCAAAAACTGCATGACCTCCTCCCTCTTCCAATTTCCTGTTCAATTACTCGATCTCAGGCTATAGATCCTAGCTGCTGAGCTTCATAACCCTCTAATAGGTGTCCTGTAGCCCCATTGTCCCAGCACTGTACCAGCCAGGTGAGAATTCGTTCATCAGGCTGGCGACTGTAATCTCTTCGTAAGTCTCGGAGTTCCGCTGGTGTCATTGATCGCATAACTTTGCTTTCTCATACAACTTCTTCATATCTTCTACATGGAGCCATTCCCTCGCTTTCTCCACGTCTCTCATGTAGAGGTGGAGTCCTTGGTGGGGATGGGCTCCTCCTTCTACGTTGTTTCTCAAATATATAGGGTGAAGGTACATATAAT
>WAAB01000874.1:14120-25648 GCA_013389865.1 Piaya cayana
GGTCTCACCAGTGCCGAGTACAGAGGGAGAATATTTTTATATCAGTGTTGCAACACAGTAAAGGTTGCATGTGGTTTGAACTCTTACCATTGCTGGGCAGACCCAGAATCACCTTTGCTGGGCAAAGCCATTCTCTGCAGCCTGCTGGGACACACTGTAAGAAGGAGAGATTTTATCTCTGGAATTCCCATACAAAAGACTTGGCTGGCACCTCTTCATCAATGCTAGCCATCTCATGCTGGCAGTGATTTACAATCTTGAAATCCCCCAATGATTTTTTAGCTGAGATTGGATATATTAATTGGCAAAAAATAGTTTATGCTATGATTCTATGTGTGCTATGTATCTATGCTACGATTTTTGTTTACTGCTGAAGTTGCGTATGTGTGAACAGATTCTTAGAGGATGTATAAATAGCACAGCTTTCAATGGGATAAAGCTGACTTACACTTCCAAATGATTTAGTTCTTTTTTTCTGGAAGACATTGAGCTATGATGTTTTTCTGTCAGAAAGGAAGTCTCTGACTGTGATTGTTGTGTTGGTTGGAGCACTAGAAACTAAGCAGTCACCTAACACGGCCTTGAGTAGCTGCAAGAATCATTCACTAAGAGGAAAACTCCGAGTTTCCCAGACCAGTACTGTCCAGAGTCAGCACCACATCAGCAAGCACTAAGTTGGGAGATAATTTTCTTACTTCTGCTGGTTAAGAAACAGTTTGCTAGAGTTCATTCAAGTACTGCTGCTCCCATTTGGGTTGTGAAATTCACAGAAACTTGTAAGAAAGGTAAGTTTGCCAAGTACCCTTTTTTACCTCCAGTTGGAGAACAAGTTTTCTTGCTAGGTGCTGTACTAACTGCGGATCAGCACAAAGCAGACAGATTGATGCTTGATCTGCTCTTCATGGCAATTTATTTTAAAGGATGTTCTTGCTTATTGTGAGAATCCCTGTGTGAGATATGATAGCTGAAAACAATTGCTCTTTCATCTGTAACATTCAGTCTTTAGGTGGTGTTTGGGCCCCTTAGCCTGAAACAAGACTTTATTTTACTTATCTTTCCCACTCTTATTGTATTGGAGAGACCTACAGTCTTGATGTAGCAATTAACTGAGTGAAAACAAGGTGTGGATCTAGGAGTCGAGGGGTGTGGTAATAGGTTACTGTATGACTTTCCCTTTGATACATAACTTTAAACATGAATAGATGGTAACAGAGCTGGAGCTGGGAATGGCCTTAAGCTCCGCCAGGGGAGATTTAGGCTCGACATTAGGAGGAAGTTTTTCACAGAAAGGGTCATTGGGCACTGGAACAGGCTGCCCAGGGAGGTGGTTGATTCACCTTCCCTGGAGGTGTTTAAGGCACGGGTGGATGAGGTACTGAGGGACATGGTTTAGTGTTTGATAGGAATGGTTGGACTCGATGATCGGGTGGGTCTCTTCCAGCCTGCTGATTCTATGATTCTATGATAATGATAACAGAAATTATTCCCTGAAATGCATTTCAATAACTGCATTGAAACAGAAGAATCTGTGAACAGAATACTGTGAGAGATCAATTTCTATCCATAGAGGGATGAGGGGAAGAAAAAAAANTTCTAGATTTTTCTCAGCACTCGCCACAAACGAAGAGATGGTTCTGTGAGACATACACTTGGCTTTGTGATCAAACGACATTTGTGAGGAACCTTCAATATTCTCCTTATGCTACAGCTTTGTGACCTCAAGGCTGTGACAAGGAGAGCCTGCACTCTGGAACCACTAGCCAGGGCTCTTGATGTTGCCTTCAGTAAAAATGGGACAGTACAGGGGAGGAATAAATCTCAACCAGTGTTATGCAGAGGCAGAAGCTGAATCAGGGAAGATCCTTTTCTGTTGCTGCTCAACAGGCAGTGGCAGATCAGCTTCATTTCCCCGTTCCATGTGTAAAAACTGACTTCTTTACCTCTATTTGGTGTGTCTCAGGCATTGTCTGAGTGCAGGTCTGCATGCACCTGAGGGGGATTTTCTGTGACTCTTGGCAAACAATGAAGGGAGGGGGATATAGAACCAGGCACCGCTCCCCTGCCCCACCTGAAAATAGGGGAAGGACGCACCTATAACTAGTGCCAGTCAAGAAGGCACAGCAGCATGCAGCTAGTGCTCCATGGGACTGGCCTGGAGAACTACTGGACCACATTTTCCTGAAGACCTGCTGTGCTGGATTGGAGCAGCAATATTTTTTTCCACCCCCTGCTACTTCTTTCTCTGACTTATTTTACTGTATCTTCTTTTTCCTCGGTGTTGTGGCGTATTGGATGGAATCCAGTTTGTGTGGCGGTTTGTTTAGCAACCTTGGCTGTGTCCAGAGTATCAGATTGTGATCTGAACAGATTGGGATCTGGTTTTGCAACTTTGTAAAGCTGCAGCTCAGAGTGCACCCAGGTATCTCTTTTGTGATTTTGACTGTGTCTAAAACAAATACTGCATTCGAATTTATCTTGGAGGTTTGTCAGTCTTGATTTGCTGTGCACATATCAAAATAACCCTTTTCAACTCCCCTCTTCTATTGTGCAAGTTGGGATGGGCCCATGTTAGCTGTACTGAATCCATCCTTCGGCTTTTTTTTTTTACAGCTATTTAGTTAAATAGTCAGGAAAACCAAAATATTGTTGCACTGCAACTAAGGAATTCCACTTTGTCAGGCAACCTAAATATATAAATGAGAGAAGTTGGTGAAGATGGCTCCATTGATGTTAGAGTTAGAACAATGAAAGCCAACATTTGAATGACTCCTCACCCTTGATATATTTAAATTGACATCCATATAACTTAAAAGATGTTTTAAAAGATGCTGCACTCAGCAGTTGTGAGGAAAAAAGTACAGGCACAAAAAGATTCAAATTGGACATTGCCAATCAGCAACCACATAAAAGAATTTTTCCTCTATTTGCTGCTATCCTCTCCAGCCTTTTGAGTTTTCCTTACACAGTACCGCTCTGTTCTTAACTTCCATGCTACTGCACTCCTTATGTCATGTAAAAAAATGCTACAAAACAGGTTTGTACCGACCACATTTTAAATATTTCAAATTTATGTCACATTTATGACATTTATGTACTTGATTCGTGCATTTAGAGTGCCAACTTTAAATAAACATTTCCCATTTTAGTACTTTGTAGTAAGCTGTTAGTGTTACAAAAGACCTCACTAACCAACAGTAATTTACTCTTCAGATTCAAGAGTATCTTTATGCATAATTATTTTGTTAGTGGACAGTTATATTTTATTTAAATTTCTATTGGATGATTACTGTAGTGTATAAATATGGTTATGTGCAGTTTTGTCTAAAAATGTTTAGGGATTGTTTTGAATGTTTAGAGATTGTTTAGAGATTGGTGGGAATGGTTGGACTCGATGATCCGGTGGGTCTCTTCCAACCTGGTTGTTCTATGATTCTATGAAAAGTAGTACTGATGTAGGTAGGACAGAATTCCCAAGCCATTAAGTGAGGAGTATTTCTTTTTCATAGCCACAGATGACCCAAAATCTCTACACTGCCCCTACCCGACCTTTCTATATTTTCACAGGTCATAGCAGCAATCCAAGATGACCTCATTGAAAGCTGGCTTATCTATGCATGTTGCTGTACTGCAGAATCAGCCTAACCTTTTTGATTTATTTTTCAAAGCTCTGCTGCATGGTTTCTGTCTTGATTTTCTTGTCAATGTGATTTAGTACAAATCTCCGGAGATGCCTTGTGCATTATATGAAACTGGTGTTCTTCTTGTCAAAGCAGATTCATGCAAAGAGCTTCTGTTTGTGGAGCTGTTTTATATGACATGCATTAATAACGCCAAACTTCTGAAAGAAAATCCCCTGGAACAAGCTAAAGCTGCCCTTGCAGAGCAATCCCTTCACTCTTCCCTGTAGTCTCAATTTTTCTCTGTTCTTGCTTCCCCTGATGAATTATTTTTAGTTTGAGACCTGGCTGATTAATAGCTTCATGTTAGTGCTCTAATTTGAGCCTTGCTTGCTGGCAAGGTGCTGAGCACATTTAGTGAGTCAGTGGGAGGGGTTGCTATTCAGCACTTTTTCAACCAGGATGTTACTGACTTCTCAGTATCGGTTTAAGAGCCTGATTTAGGCTCCTGTGTTTATAAATAAGAGTCATAGAATCATAGAGTCATAAAACAACCAGGTTGGAAGAGACCCATTGGATCATTGAGTCCAACCATTCCTATCAAACACTAAACCATGTCCCTCAGCACCTTGTCCACCTGTACCTTAAACACCTCCAGGGAAGGTGACTCAACCACCTCCCTGGGTAGCCTGTTCCAGTAACCAATGACCCTTTCTGTCATGACATCCAAATGTATTAGCAGATGTGTTCTTTGAATAATTAAAGCTAGTATTTTCAAAGAAGACAAAGACACTCAGCCAATTTTTAATGACATTTGAGAGTTCAGCGCCCTAATCTTTTCTGAAAATCCTAGCCTATCCCTTTTGCTCAGCATAACTCTGGACCACAAGGTATTTCTTCTATGCATCAGCTTTTCTGAATACGTTTGGTTCTTGTGCTTGCTCGAAACTACCATGGTAATATAATCAGGGCATGGTGAACACCTTAGAACGTGGGGACAGTCAAGATGCAGAGATTACAGTAACTGATTGCAGTACATCAGTGTAATGAATATGTTTGAGACTGTAAAGGGTGAACAAGGAGGTTAACAACGAGACTCCATGTCATAGAATCATAGAATCATAGAACAACCAGGTTGGAAGAGACCCACCGGATCATCGAGTCCAACCGTTCCTATCAAACACTAAACCATGTCCCTCAGCACCTCATCCACCCATCCCTTAAACCCAGGGACTCCACCACCTCTCTGGGCAGCCTGTTCCAGTGCCCAATGACCCTTTCTGTGTCCTATTCATAGTCCCAAGCACTGAGATATAGCATCATCCTCAGATCAAACTAATAATTGCAATCCATGTGGTATTCATTTGAGAGCTATCTGGCAGTACTAACTCATCCTTTAACAGGATAATTATTTCAAAATAATGCATATGAGGTTTTTGAAACGCACAATGGACAAGTCAGTAAGTAAATACAAACATTTTCACTGTTCCTCAGCTTCTGGCAGTTCTTTTTGCCCTGTCACCCAGGGCTTTCAAATTTTTTTTCTGTCACTCAGACCACTCCCTCATCAAATTAGACTAAATCTGCACTGTGCCCAGAAGCCAAAATGCATCTGTTCTGCTGATAACTGAGGGGATTAGTGGGTGTGAGCCTGGGGACTGTCTTTTCTAAGAAAACCCTGACCCAAGTTTGCATCTGGGCCTTGCCCTCCTGAGCAACTTGTGTCAGTAGGAGAGTAATATTGTCTCACAGAGAAGGAGGTAGGACTCAAATTAATGAAAATATGACCCCTGTGCAGGACTGATCTCCATTAATTACAATTTCAGAATGTTTTTTCATCAGAGTATATCTCATCAGAGTGATTGCAGTCTGTCTGGCTGAGAGGCAACAAATAATGTCTGATGTGAAAATGGCTCTTACCTTAAAAACATAAATGAAATAGCTTTGTCTACCACAACTGTTTGAATATGTTGAAGGGGCCAAAGAGCTAAAACATACAGTTAATTGCAAATGTTAGTTAAAAAAAAATTAGAAAGCAAGTATCTCTTCTCTGATTTCCTTTGACAGATATTTCTTTTTATAATATCCTGTCATCTTCCCTATCTGAATTGACATGATCAAACCAAAGCCTCCCTCTCAGCCACGAAAGAAGGCCAGTGGCATCCTGGCTTGGATCAGAAATGGTGTGACCAGCAGGTCAGGGAGGTTCTTCTCCCTCTGGACTCGGCACTGGTGAGACCGCTCCTCGAATCCTGTGTTCAGTTGTGGGCCTCTCACCACAAGAAGGATGTTGAGGCTCTGGAGTGAGTGCAGAGAAGAACAACGAAGCTGGTGAAGGGGCTGGAGAACAGGCCTGATGAGGAACAGCTGAGAGAGCTGGGGGTGTTTAGTCTGGAGAAGAGGAGGCTGAGAGGAGACCTCATTGCTCTCTATAACTACCTAAAAAGACATTATAGAGAGGAGGGAGCTGGGCTCTTCTCCCAAGTGACAGGGGACAGGACAAGAGGGAATGGCCTCAAGCTCTGCCAGGGGAGATTTAGGCTAGACCTTAGGATAATTGTTTTCACAGCAAGGGTCATTGGGCAGTGGCAGAGGCTGCCCAAGGAGGTGGTTGATTCACTTTCCCTGGAGGTGTTTAAGACACGGGTGGATGAGGTGCTGAGGGACATGGTTTAGTGTTTGATAGGAATGGTTGGATTTGATGATCCAGTGGGTCTCTTCCAACCTGGTTGTTCTATGATTCTATGAGTCATATATGTTGCTTTGATCTATGGAGATTTTCAAGAAAAAATGTGGAAATCAAAGTTTTGTGGAAGTTTGCTTGTTTGTTTATTTCAGGATGCTTGTAGTTTCGCTTCTTAAGAAGGCAGCCTACTTCAGAAAGGTTTGGTTCCACCTCTCTTGAGATGCACCTGTGCATTGGACAGGGTGAGTGACCCAGTGGTGCCCTGTGCCACCATCCCAGAGAAAATTCTAGAATGAACAGGAAATTACTCAGCATTCTGTGCTTGGTCTGATCAGACGTAAGGAAGAAGGGATAATTTCAAGAATGTTTCCTTCTGTTTTGAGGGTGTCCAGAGACTGGTCAGCAGTGTTTAATGGTTCCCAGAGTAAGAGCCACAGGACTGACTGCTGCTTTCCAGTGCCCGTTTTCTCCTGCAGTCTGAGACCGCTGGGTGGTACAGCAGTGCCACAGGGCTGGGCTGCACTGCATTGTTGGGGGCACAGCAAGCAAGCTCTGCAGCTGAGAAAACTCAGTTTTTCCCCTATCCATACACAGATATAAGCGTAACACTTGCCAGTGAGCGGAAAAGGGGCATGGTAGGACCTAAAAACAACATGGTCAGACAACCTTAAGACTGCTGATTCTAAGCCTTTAGGCCTAGGCTAACATAGTCTTTTGTTCTAAATTTTCCTTGTATGTCTGCTGGCATCCTGAGCAACTTCAGAGCCCTGTAGCCTAATCCTGGAGAAAGGGCTAGTTCTCATGTACTAACACAAAAGTGAGCCCCAGTCCTACTTATCCTGTTAGCTGTGACATTCATATCATAGTAAATATCACTGTGCACAGCTCCATGTCCTTGTACATGTATCTTGCACACAATTTGTAGATTTTTCATGGAATCATAGAATCACCAGGTTGGAAGAGACCCATCAGATCATTGAGTCCAACCATTCCCACAAATTTCTAAACCATGTCCCTCAGCACCTCATCCACCTGCACCTTAAACACCTCCAGGGAAGGAGAGTCAACCACCTCTCTGGGCAGCCTCTGCTAGTGCCTAATGACCCTTTCTGTGAAGAATTTGTATGTGAAAGATGCACTCTGCAAAGTAACATCGCAGAACTCCAGAGGTTAATGCAAGGGATACTGTTCTTCTTACTCCCCTTAGTTCTTTATCAACTGCTGTTTGAAGAACTTTTAAAATAGCCTAGTAGCCCTGCTGCCAGTTTGAGAAGTGCCAGAAAGCTCATGCTTTTATTATGACCTTTCCAGATATGATATTCTTCATTTTTATTGTGTTATAAATCCTCGTCATGATGGGATGGTCTAATTTGTTTTGTCTTGTTTCTAGGAGTAGGCACTATCTCTTCATCTACTCTCACAGTTAGCTGTAAAAGCCTTATCAAATTTGAGGGATACTTTGTTCTCCTCCAGTCTGTTGCCCCTTTCATAGTTCCTCCGATGAATCAGGCAGTTTATTTACTTCTCAGCCTCCGTTAATCATTGCCACGTGTGCCTCACTTTACAGCCAATACTCTGGGCCACTTTGTGGCTGTTGAGCAAATCTGGCAGACAGAGGAGTTGCTGGTCATACTTCACAGAGTAAACAGACCACACACAGACACAGCCTCCAAACGCTGAGAAGTCAAAGGTGTCTGTTCCTTTAATAAAGAGCAGCTTTTTACAGTCAGAGAGAAAGGGGAGGAACGCACAAAAACTACTTTTGTTTTTGCACAGACACTGATTACATGGTGATTTATTTTAAAGGGAGATCAGATCAGATCTCTGTTAATAGTATATTCCTAGGAATCTATTTTAATATCTGTCCAGCCTCAGGCTAACTTCATCAGTTTAACCGGAGGTTCACAAGACAGGGATTTCATCTATTGTTCTTTAAATAATATATCATAGAATCATAGAACAACCAGGTTGGAAGAGACCCACTGGATCATCGAGTCCAACTATTCCTGTCAAACACTAACCCATGTCCCTCAGCACCTCATCCACCCGTGTCTTAAACACCTCCAGGGAAGGTGAATCAATCAACTCTCTGGGCAGCCTCTGCCAGTGCCCAGTGACCCTTTTTGTGAAAAACTTCCTCCTAATGTCTAGCCTAAATCTCCCCTGGTGGAGCTTGAGGCCATTCCCTCTTGTCCTGTCCCCTGTCACTTGAGAGAAGAGCCCAGCTCCCTCCTCTCTACAACCTCCNGAGGGGCCCAGAACTGAACAAAGGATTCAAGGAGCGGTCTCTCCAGTGCTGAGTCCAGAGGGAGAAGAACCTCCCTGCACCTGCTGGTCACACTATTTCTGATCCAAGCCAAGATGCCATTGGACTTCTTGGCCACCTGGGTCACTGCTGGCTTATGTTCAGTTGCTGTCAACCAACACCCCCAGGTCCCTTTCCTCAATGAACTGTAGTAGATTAAGTTTCTGTAAAAATTCTAGAATTAACATGTTGTGTAACACGTCATTAGTGCAATTTTGCTCTATAATGATAAGTTGACTTCTCGTTCTCTTTCCTAATAGTAGTAACCCAGATTGGCATATATGTAATAAGACATTGCTGTGTTTCAGGAATATACACAGCTTTATAAACATTTAAAAATGACAGAAAAAGTAGTTTACATAAGTGTGAGGCATAAAATGAATAAGGAAACAATAAAGTCTTTCCCAATCTTCAGTGCATGCTTTGCACGCCCCACTGGAGCCCCGAGGGAAGTGCAATTCAGTGTTGCTAAATATTTTTCAATGGGCCTTTCACGCTGTGCTCTCAATCCACTCATATTCTGGAAGTAAAGGAGACTAGGGTTCCAGTATCATGTGTGTAAAGCTACCAGAGCCCTGTTGAGCGCACAGCTTGTGTGATATTATGGGCCAGAGGCTTTACTAGCTCGCAGCTAGATGTTAGGGAAACCTGTTGACTCCTCCTCCTTTCTTGCTTCTAGGCTGAGCCTCAAGACTGCTGGCAACACAAACAGCTCACAGCATCATTATTTATGTTGCTAGCATCAGGTTTCAACACGTTCACAAATACTGCTCCAACAAAAATGCTCCCATCAGTGGCAGGAGTTGTGCCTTGAGATAGAAAGCTACTCTTCAGAGCAGCCATCAGATCACCATTCCTTCTACCAAGGCAATCCTTTCGCATCAAGTTTTCCTCTACAAATATCTGAAGGTTTATCGCATAAAACCTAATGTAGTAGAGTTTGTGTGGATGACAACAGTCCTTTTAAATCATCTTCCTCTAGACCGTTGCCTTCTAGTCCAGTCATTTATGTGAAAAATGCATTCAAATTAAGCTACTATTTAAAATTGTCTCCAAACCAGATACAATATGTCCTCTTTCTGATTCTGCTGCACTAGTCTCTATGCACTGTTGTCCTCCTGACAGAGTGCAAAGAAGAGCAACGAAGCTGGTGAAGGGGCTGGAGAACAGGCCTGATGAGGAACGGCTGAGAGAGCTGGGGGTGTTTAGCCTGGAGAAGAGGACGCTAAGAGGAGACCTCATTGCTCTCTGTAACTACCTGAGGGGAGGTTGTGGAGAGGAGGGNGGTCTCTTCCAGCCTGGTGATTCTGTGATTCTGTGATAAATTGTGGTAAAGTTCTTGCTGAAATAAAAAAGCAGAATACGCTCCCTGTACTGTGGCACATGGCCATGTTCTTAAAATGGGTATCACAGCCACAAAAGCAGGAGTAGTCCTGATGTCACATCCAAACACATTTATTAAGTCAAGCTATACAAGTGATGTTTTTAATGCCTGTTACATTTGCACATACTCCCCTTGTTTATATGAAGAGAACAAAAATCTGTCCCCAAGCTTCTGGGTTATAATGGCAACGCGACTAACTTGGCATGTGAAATTCATCAATGAGGTGTAACACCTAAACGAGTACCCTCAGGCATTCCCCAGTAGTCCCCAAAGTCCTTATCCTCTTGTCTTTTCAGGAGTGCATGTGCTGAAGGATACTCAGCCTCTTTTCCTTTGTCCAGCACACCAGGGTCAGACAAACAAGATGCCAGCTAAATAAGGAAACTGCATACTTGTTAGGAATGGTCACTATTTAATCTAATAGTGTTTCGTATTCATAATCTTTAGGGAGAATCTCTGTATCTCACTCCTTCAGCTGCACCATATAAGCTGTTTAAAACATTTATTTATTTATTTATTACAGATATGTTTTCTATAGATAAATATTCTCAGACAAAGGCTGTTTTACAGATAGGTATTTCCTAAAATACCATGTAATGCCAAAGGGAAGTACTGGTTTATCAACTAAAAGAAGTGCTGGGTTGGCAAAGTAAACCTGTGATTAATTTAATGCTTGGAGATAATGCAGGGAGTTTATCAGGGTATGAAATGCAATATTTCTCCTCTGGAATATAAAAAATGTCTTCATTTGTGTTAAGAGAAATGATTAAACCTTGCAGTGTCCTGTGATGGAGTGTTTGGTGCACAGGACCTCAGACTGGGAGTTAAACTATCAGGATTTCTGTCCCAGATCCATGGTTTGTTGTTAGACTGTGTGCCAGTCATTTAATTTTCTGAGTCTCAGAAATAATGAGCTTTGCTTTCCACCTGAAATTGCTTTGAAAACTGCAGAGGAAAGCTGACTCACAGCTTGGTCATTAAGGGTATCCCAACTTACACAGCAGAAGTATTTCTACATGCTTATAAGGCATATATCATAAAGATGAGGCTCTTTGATCCTTTGTGTCTACAATATAAAGCACTGATGCTCCCAGAGTGGAGCAGTGTAGCGATTAAGGCACCACTGACCTCATTGATGGGGGTGACAAAAGAGATTAACTTTATTGAGAGGGTGCAAACCTGATCTAGTGCCTCTGTATCCGGTAACAGTTATTCCAGTGGATTTCCACCTGTGAGAATCCTGCAGTACAGCGACAGAGTGCAACCCCCATGTTTCTGCAGATGTGCCCCTTATAGAATCCTAGAACAACCAGGTTGGAAGAGACCCACTGGATCATTGAGTCCAACCATTCCTATCAAACACTAAACCATGTCCCTCAGCACCTTGTCCACCTGCACCTTAAACACCTCTAGGGAAGGTGAATCAACCCCCTCCCTGGGCAACGTGTTCCATTGCCCAGTGACCCTTTCTGTGAAAAACTTTTTCCTAATGTCCAGCCTGAACCTTCCCTGGCAGAGCCTGAGGCCATTCCCTCT
>WAAB01000874.1:27549-54199 GCA_013389865.1 Piaya cayana
CTAAACACCCCCAGGCTCTCTCAGCCGTTCCTCATCAGGCCTGTTCTCCAGCCCCTTCACCAGTCCAGAACTTCTTGCTCTGAGATGCACTAGTGTGGTAGAAGGGTACAGCCAGCTCTGCTTTGTGCTGCTGGTGTCATCTGCCTGATCCACTATCCTGCTAAGCAGCCGTCTGCCTTCCCCCTACAAGAACCTGGAATAGAACAGCTACTCTAGATTGGAGAATTCACATCCCTGGGTCCAGGGGTGAACTGGCAAACCCCCAATCTACGTAAATTAAAGGTACTTAAACTGGTCTTTAGAAGCACTGTTTGAAGAGCGGAGTCAGGGAAACAATCCTTGCTGGCCCTGAACAGGTCAGAAGACTTAGAGTCGTTGTAGCCTTGAAGATTAAGTGTCTGTCTACCCACACTGATCCTGGGTTCTGCCTGTTTTGCCTGAAGATGTGTATACACACTTGCACACATTTTGCAGCTCAGTGAGTCTCTAAATTGAAACTGAGTGTTTCAGCTATTTGGTCAACCCTAGGCCTCCCTTTGAGTTACTCTCATGGACGGCTATTCTTATGATGCAAGGAATCTGGGGTTTTTTTGAGGGATGGAAATACCAGTGAATAAAATAATAGAATCGTAGAATGGTTTGGGTTGGAAGAGAACATGAAGGTCATTTAGTCCAACCCCCCTGCAGTAAACAAAGACTTCTTTGACTAGACCAAGTTGCTCAGAGCCCCATCCAACCTGGGTTGTTTTCGGGGATNTTCCCCTAGTCAAGGCTGGACACGAGCGTGTGGCTTGTGGGTCCAGGTTGTGACAGATGTGAACTAATATATTAACTGTTATGAATGACTTTACACAGCCTGCCAAAGAAGAATCAGTTGCTGAAATGGTTTAATGATTAATTAGGCCAGGCAGAAACATATGCTCACACACCCTGTCACAACTGAACAGCAAGACACTCCCTGCGAGGAAGCATGGATTTCTTTTGCACATATGCTCTGCAATAGACTCAGATAAACAAAAACTTTATTGACTTTCTGTGTTAGGGACAGGGAACCTATCTGTGGGCACTGGTATATGTGGCAGCTCCTACTTGAATTGAATTTGATAACCCTTTTGGCGGAGAAATTTTTCATAATGTCCAATCTGAACCTCCCCTGGCACAGCTTGACACCATTCCCTGTTGTCCCATCGCCTAAACCTGGGAAAAGAGATGAACACTCACCTCCTTGCAGGCAGTGGTAGACAGTGAGGTTTCCCCTCAGCCTCCTTTGCTCCAGGCTAAACAACCCCAGTTCACTCAGCCACTCCACTCCTCTTAAGACTAGTTCTCCAGGCCCTTCATCAGCTTTGTCTCTCTCCTCTGGACACGGTCCAGGACCTCAATGTCTTTCTTGTAGTGAGGGGCCCAAAATTGAACACAGGATTTGAGATGTGGTCTCACCAGTGCCGAGTACAGGGGGCAGAATCACTTCCCTGCTCCTGCTGGCCACGCTGTTTCTGATCCAAGCCAAGATGCCATTGGTCTTCTTGGCCACCTGGACATATTCAGTCAGCTGTCAACCAACACCCACACGTCCTTCTCTGCCAGGTAGCTTTCTAGCCACTCTTCCCCAAGCCTGGAGCGTTGCATGAGGTTTTTGTGTCCCAAGTGCAGGACTCTGCACTTGACCTTGTTAAACCTCATACCACTGGTGTCACCCCATCAACCCAGCCTGTCCAGATCCCTCTGCATAGCCTCCTAACCCTCAAGGAGAGCAATAGTTATTCCCAGTTTAATGTTATGTACGAACTCCTAAAGATAAACTCCATACCTTCATCCAGGTCATTGATAAAGGTATTGAACAGGACTGGACCCAGCTACTGAGTCCTGGGGACAGCACTTGTGACTGGCCTCCAGTTGGAGTTAAATCCATTTGCCACAACTCTTTGGGTTTTTAACCCAGCAAAAGATGCTCCTGTCTGGCCAGTGGTAGCCAGTTTCTCAAGCAAAATCCTGTGAGAAACAGTACACCATATCCACAGCCACTCCCACATCCATTAAGCAGGTCATCTTGTCATAGAAGGAGATCAGGTTAGTTTGGCAGGACCTGACTTTCATTAACCTATTGACTGGGCCTGATGCAGCCCAGGATACAGTTGGTCTTCTGGGCTGCAAGTGCACATTGCCCGCTCATGTCCACCTCCTCATCCAACAGGACCCCTACATGCTTTTCCGCAGGGCTGCTCTTCATCCTCCAGACTATATCAACACAAAGGTTGCCCTGACCCATGTGGAGGACCTTGCACTTCACCTTGTTGAACCTCAGGCGGCTTTCACAAGCCCATTTTTCAGGCTTGTCAAGGTTCCTGTGGAGGGCATACCATCCCTTAAGGGTGTTAACCTCACCACACAGCTTGGTGTCATCCGCAAACTTGCTGAGGGTGTGCTCGATCCTATCATCTGTAGATGAAGATACTGAACAACACCAGCCCCAGAAAGAAGAGGGACACCACTTGTCACTGATCTCCATCTGGACATTGAGCTGTTGATCACTACCATCTGGATACGCCCTTCCAACCAATTCCTTATCCACTGAACAGTCCACACATCAAATCCATATCTCAGTTGTTGTGCGGGACTGTGTCAAAGGCCTTAGAGAAGTTGAAATAGATGACATCTGTGGGTGTTCCCTTGTCCACTGACTTTTTTTTGACCTTTCCCCCCCCCCTTGTTTTCTCAGTCTGGGTAATATGATGTTTTGTGCCTAAATGGGTTCAATGGTTTTGGAAAGGTGTCACAAATTTTATCAGATTTCTCTGACTCAGATGAGAGAGAAATGGACATTTATTTTCTCCCTGAGATGGATTTCAGACTTGATATTTCCTGGCTGTCCATTCTGCTCTGAGAGAGCAGTCATGCTCCTTTCTCCTGGGGACTGCAAGAAGCTGTGGGCTTCTTCTTGCTTGGGGTAATTGCCACAAACTTGCAGTCCCCACCTGGAAGGCAGTTAGCCTGCCTTTTGTACATGTTCATCTCTGAAATGAAGGAGGTTTCTCCAGTTATTCTTGAGGGGTTAGTGTGCTTTCAGATGAAGAAAAGTTTGGTGCTAAACTTCCTTTGCATCCTCTGGCAGTTGGAGCAAGAATATGTTTGATCTTTACTCAAACTATTTGACAGATTGAGATCTAATTAATTTCTTTTGGCAATTGGTTTGAATTATTTGAGTAGTATCCAAGTAAAACCAAATAAATTAGATTCCTGTGGCTGTCATTATACTAAAGGCAGTAAGGACTTTGAAGGCTAAAAAAACCCCAACAAACCTATGAGTTATAAACTCTGAAGATGAGAAAAAAACCCACAAGTTTTCATGATAGCCTGAGAAGTATGACATTCTCTGCATCTTCACCATGTTTCCTCCTTACACAAAGGCGGCACAGTCAGGTCTATGTGGGTTGGTGAATTTATTTGCTCAGTGCACGTGCTCTTGGGGATGGACTGACTTTCCCTCACTTCTGCAGAGCATCTAAGCAGGCTCAGGAGCAGAGCCCTAAGGATTAATGAATCCCAGATGGTAGAATGAATTGCATGGAATGCAGGGTCAACCAGACAGGAATTGTTAGAGATTTCCCCTCTCCTCTGTTTGATCTTTTCCCCAGTGGAGCATTCAGTAGTTTGCAAGAGTCATCTCTTCCCACTTCATTCACCTCTTCCATTTTATTTTCTGTGTAATAAACAAGCTTTTCAGCATTTTGGCTTGAATAAAGGAACATGGGGGTGGGTCAAGGAGGGGTGGAGATCCAAATGCAGTGGTCCTGATCGTTGTACCTCAGTTTAGGACCAATGCTTGGGTCATCGGGTGGAACGTCTTCTTTCCTTGGTGTCCCGGCTTGTCGAGGGGCAGCCCAGCAGCAGCGAGAGCTGCTTGACCCCCAAGCCCTTTCAAAAGACCCGTGGCTGGAGCACCCCGACATGTGCTGGGGGTGGGGACGGATGAGCTGCTGTTCTCCTGCTAAATGTAATTGATTTTGCACTGAAAAAAAACGTATGAGAGGGGAGGGGAGCCTGGGGTGTGCCCAATACTGTGTGCCTCACCTTCCTTTGCTGACTGTATTCCACAACAAAAGAGCTATTTTAAACTCTAGGAATTTTAGTTTCCAGTGTGTGTTTACAACATCTATGACATGTAATACATATGATCGATATGACTGTGCTGACAATTCCTTCATTTACTGCTAAGCCTTGTGTCTCTGCTCTCTTGATGTCACTTCCCCAGCCCTCAGCAAATTATCATGGAATCATAGAATCATAGAATAACCAGGTTGGAAGAGACCTACCAGATCATCGAGTCCAGTCATTCCCACCAATCTCTAAACCATGTCCCTCAGCACCTCATCCACCCACACCTTAAACACCTCCAGGGAAGGCGAGTCAACCACCTCCCTGGGCAGCCTCTGACAGTGCCTAACGGCCCTTTCTGTGAAGATTTTTTCCTTGTGTTGAGCCTGACCCTCCCCTGGTGGAGCTTGAGGCCATTCCCTCTTGTCCTGTCCCCTGTCACTTGGGAGAAGAGCCCAGCTCCCTCTTCTCCACAACCTCCCTTCAGGTAGTTATAAAGAGCAATGAGGTCTCCCCTCAGCCTCCTCTTCTCCAGGCTAAACACCCCCACCCCTCTCAGTCGCTCCTCCTAAGACTTGTTCTCCAGCCCCTTCACCATTCATGGAATAGTTTGGGTTGGAAGTGACCTTAAAGCCCATCCAGTTCCAAACCCCCTGCCATGGGCAGGGACACCTCCCACTGGTTCAGGTGCCCAAGTCCCCATCCAACCTGGCCTTGAACCTCTCCAGGGATGGGGCAGCCACAGCTTCTCTGGACAATCTGCCGGTGCCTCACCACCCTCCTAGTGTCTAGTCTAACTCTGCCCCTCTCCAATTTAAAGCCATCCCCCGCCATCCTATCACTCCATGCCCGTGGCACGTCCCCGCCCCGGGAGGCAGCAGCGCCTCCAGCCTCTCCCGGGATGTGTTCGGTTTCTTTTCCCCAATCGGGGCTCGCGCCCCCGTCTCCCCTCGCTTTCCGCCGCGCCGGGGGCGGAGCCGCCTCCGCGCCGGCGCCTGGCGGGGGGCGGTGCCCATAGGCGGCCGCTGCTGCCGGGAGCGGCGCCTGCACGGCGCGGGGAGGGGGCAGCGCCTCCCGGCTCTGGGGCCGCCGCTGCTCAGCGGGGCGGAGCGGAGCCCGAGCCGAGCCCGAGCGGAGCCGAGCCGAGCTCTTCACCTCGGCGGAGCTGCAGCCGCCGCTCGGTCCCCGCGCTCGGCGGGGGAAAGCGCCTTGGCTCCATTTTCTCCTTGAGGTAACTTCCAGCCGTGCGGGCTCCGTGTTCTTGCAGGGGCCGTCGCGCTGCGTGATTTCAGCCCCTCTCCGCCTCTTTCCCCGGTATCTGGAAGCCTTCTTCGAAGCCTTGTCATATCCCGGTGAAATAATAGACCGCGGGTGTCGAGAAATAGATTTGAGAATAATTTTCTTGGCGCCTGTAGATAGAAGCGTTATTTTTCTCTCCGGGGAGCCACAATACAGCATCGCAGGGGGTGAAATGCTTGTGTCTTTCGGTGGAGAAGAGGCTGCTGGTTAGTCTCGCTGGGTCGTTTTCGAGGATTTGTGTGTTTCGCGTTCCTTGTGTGCGGAGGTGTAAATGCCCTTTGCGCTCTGGCCCTGAGAGACTGAGTGAAAAATAATCGGCAGCAGCAGCAGCTTCGGGTGTCACCGGCGCTTTATGAATGGTAAATGGCTTGAACGCGTGAGAATTCAGAGTAATTAATCCTGTCACAGAAAGAGCTTCGCTTAGGTCTCTCAGGACAAGAGGGAATGGGCTCANCTCTTCCAACCTGGTTGTTCTATGATTCTATTCTATGATTCTATGATTCTCTTTCTCATTTACATATCAGATTCTGCAGCTCTGGTACGGCTACCTCTCTCCTAAGGTGTCTTGGAGAAGAAGGGAGGAAAAAAAAATCACCGGTGTGATTGCCATAGACACAATTATCTCTAATTTATTTATTAGGCTGTTAGGGTAGTGAAGAAGAGCCACGCTGTGCAGATCTCCTTTCAGCCAGACTGTCAGCGCTCCCGCTGTTCCCCATGTTTGATTTTTAAGCAGGAGGTGCCCTGCGCTCCTGCCAGGTTGCTGTGCCTCCACCTATGGGTGTTCGTCAGAGCCCCAACGTCGAGGGGAACTGAGTGGAGCCCCGGTGAGTGTTAGAGGATTTGTTCTCAGCAGAACGTGCTCTCTATTCTTCTGCCCGATATTTGCTTACTCGTACTTGCCGCTGCTTTATTGTGCCTGGTTCTGCTGTTACTGCTGCTCTTCTGGGCTAGTAGTTAATACCTCACTATTTGTGTTTTATGGGTTGTGCTACCAAAACATTGTTCTCTCTTCTACTTGTTGCTGCGGTGTCATAAAAATAAGCGGTATCTGTCCCAGACGGCTTCCCTACCTGGAAGGGAGGGGAACAGAACGGGAGGCTTAGTTCGCTGGTGGTTACTGGCGGAGTCAGTATCTCTTGACTTCTACAGGCTGGTTCTACTGCACACATACACATAGAGAAAATATGTATGTGTCATGTTAGTGTCCCTAACGACTCCCGTTTCTTTTATGCTCCTCGTCTCTTTTTCAGTAGATATGCTTATTAGCTATTTTTATAGCTATTTTTAACAATTATCCTATTCTATAAAGCCCATATTGGTTGATAATACCATAAAAAGATATAAATAGTGATATTTTGGCAGTCAAAACACAGCAAGTGTGCATTTTTTGGAATGAATCAGATTTTTTTTTTTAATAAACAGGAGCACACAAATACACACCTGTGCCTAAGATGTCTACCTGAAGAAAGAAACAGAGCCTAATAAATAGCTAACGTAAAAGTCAGGAAGGTAAAAATTGTGTGTTCCATGTGAATATTGTTTGCAGCTTCCTTTTTCTTGAATGAATGCGAGTCAGAGAATATAAATGAAAGGATTTCTCTAAAGTACAGTCGTGATAAACAGTTCTCTTGTGTTTTCTGTTTGTGGGGTAGGGTAGGTATTTGGAGTGGAGGGGAAAAAAAAGGAGAACACAGGGAAACTTTGAAGTGCTCGGCAAATGTTGAGTTATAAGTTTACTGTTTCTGCAAAGGTTGAATCTGCAGAAAAAGCAGGAATATTAAACCTTCATGCAAATTACATGTCCTGTTTCTAAGAACGTGCTCTTTGAATGTCTATTTGGTTGCATGTGTGCGTGTACAGAGTGTTGGGTCACTGTTAAGAGAGGGCAGCAGATGGTCATCACAGAATTTGTTTATTCTGATGTGTTACTGTATACGGTGTGCTGATTTATTGATGAAACTATTGCAGAATGCTTTGTCTTAATGATGATCTGGAGCAGGGAGCCACGCTGGTTAATTACCTGTTTTTCTGTGTTTCTTTGGTGTGTTTTCAGTTTTCTGGTCCTTCGCTAAGTGCCTCTTTGGTCTGCTGTAGAGCAGGGCAGATGGGGATACCAAAAGCTATTGATGTTTTTATTTGGTTTGAGTGAAGACCATACTATATATCTCCTAACATGGAGGAGTAATCATTCTGTTTCTCTCTTTGCTGAGTCCTATGCAATAAGCCAGAGAGGTTCTCTTGGCCTGATCTTGAAGTCATCAATCCCTTCCATAATCCTATTAACTTCTGTGGAGCTATATATGTGGATAAGCATCTCAGAACCAGGTGTACACTGAGAGTTGTTTGTGGTGTCTTAAGACGTGGTCAGTCAGCACTTTCATTGCTTAGCAGAGTCTGTGTCAGAGGAGTGGCTGCCTATAGGTTATGGAAACTGCTTTCAGCTTTAGAAAGGGACAAGAAATTTTCAGTAGAAGAGTTTGTTTGTTTGCTTTTTATTTATTCAGCATTGGAAAACGCTCTGGCAGCAAGGATAATGTTCAGTATTCTTTGAAAATTGTTTTTAATTCAGGCCTTTGAAGTTCTTTGTCATGGGTAGGTTGTTTTGTTCTTTGCTCTTACTATTTAAAAGAACATGCTGGACGTTGCACTTGTTGCTCGAGATTTTCAAAGTAGGACCCTGCATAAAACCCTAGATTTCACAGAATCACAGAATCACCGGGTTGGAAGAGACCCATTGGATCATCGAGTCCAACCATTCCCACCGAACACTAAACCATGTCCCTCAGGACCTCGTCTACTCGTGACTTAAACACCTCCAGGGAAGGCGAATCAGCCACCTCCCTGCAACAATACCGGGTACCCAGATGCTTCCCTTTACTTTTTTTTCTTTTTCTTGGATGACTGGCACTTGTCTGTATATCTAAAAATGGATTTCTGAACCTGACCTTCAGCTTTAGTATGATTTCAGTCTGTTTTCGTGTAGGCTATGCTGTGACCCTTCAACATACCACAATGGGCAGGCTTGGATCAGTTAGAGGAAAGGGTTTGGGAAGCGATGATGATGTGACTTCTCGCTCGGCTAAGACACTGGTTATCAGAGCATGACAGGAAAGGAAAGTGTGCTACTGGACACATCTTTCAAAGAAGGTGTCCTGATGGCATGTGCGCTTGGGTTCTTCAGCGCTCCATAGTTCTTTTCACATGCAAATTGATCCATCCCAAACTGCAGGTTGGATAGTGATGGTCAGCCCCTCTGTAGCAACTTGACTAACTGGAAAAAGTTATGCCTTGTTCTCTTGTGTGCATTTGATGAGCATTGAGACGCTACATGCCATCCCAGAGAGAAATGCTGTTTAAAATCTAGCATGTGTGCCTTGTGGTCTCATAAAAGTGTCACGAAGCGTGATTATGTAATTTTGGATCCCTGTATCGTATGTTCTGTTCGTTGGAATGTGTTTAGAAAAACAAATAGTATTAGATAAGAATAATTAGGTAGAAAAACTGGTTTGTGATATGCTTCGCAGATCAGACGCTTCGTATCTGGATTTGGGTGTGTGGATGCCTGTATATCAGTCACTATTTTATACTCTCTCTCTCTCTCTTCATTTATATTTACACCTTTCTAGTGTGTACGATGTAAACGTGGATGTTTGGGCTTCCTAACTGTTCACAGTAAGAGATTAATTTCTGGATTGATTTTTAGGCATTTGTTCTGTATCCTGTGCAGAGTCTCTCTAGCAGCAGAATTAGAGCGTAGCACTAGATCTGGTTTTTATCTACAGATTCTAGCACAGGCAGGCAACTTTGCCATCATTTTACAGCTGAAGGAAATGAAATGTGGAGACGTAAAGTGATTTCTAGTAGAAATTATCCTTTATATCCACAGCCAATCTTGTAGCAGTTTATTCATGTTTGCCCTCTTCATTAACAATAAAAACTTTGAAGTGAATGGCCTTATCTTAGAAAGCAAGCTGTTGCTAAAGTTACTCTTTGTTAATAGGACTTCTGAAATAATTTGACTTCCTCTTATCCTGGGAACCAACAGAAGATTATTCAGTGCCGTAACAGCTGGGGGGTTTCAGTGTCTCCATCAAAACGGGAAAACAGGAAACAGCAGCATGCGTAAAAACACAGTTTGGCTACAGGTTTGATTTATAGCTATTCTGGTCTTTCAAAGAATCAATTATTTACATAATATGAATGAAATAAGCCCCAAGACCAGAAAGCTATTCTAGTTTTGGGTGAATGCTGCAACACTCATTTTACATTAGAAGTTAGGTAGAGGGGGAAAGGCAGGAAAATCAACGTGATCTGTTGCCTACCTTGTGCCTTGGATAATGACTCAGGTCCTTGAGGCTCGGTAACAGACTGAGACCTGGAGTCTAAACAACATATTGTCCTTAGCAAAGAGTCTAAATTGAGTGTAAGTTCAGGCTGCCTAAAAATGCTACAAGTCCTTGCATCAGGTAATGTGAGACTGTGGGATATTTTCAGATGATTCCTACCTGAAATCATTACCGCAAAAGTAGATGAAGTGGGTGGAGGCTGTGGTGTGTAGGGTCTTCTCACAGTGCTGGTTACGCCTCAGATTTTCTCTAGGAATACCAACAGGGTCACCAAATGCCCATTCTGAGGCTCATTACAGTAAGTGGATTCACTGCTTTAGATAATTGAGGATACAACCTCTGTCTCCAGGATCCTTAGAGAAGATCTTTGTGTGAGTTATAATGGAGTCCCTTCCATTAGATAGTGTGGCCGATACTGCATGTGGCTTTCTGTATATCATCTTGGAGTTACCAGTCAAGTCCCATGTGACATAGAAAATTGCCATAAGTTACTGCTTAGCACCCTGGGCCAATACAACATGTATTATATATTGTATTTTATATATATACACATATATATGCATACACAAACATGTTGGTTAACAGTTAAAAAGTATATATGCCCTAGAGTTACAGCTTGAGTGAAAATCATTAGGTACCACCGTTTCTCCTGATGCAGTGTGATGTTCTCTGATAACACATTTTAATAGATGACTAAATACTTAGTTTTGTTTCTTCTCTTGGAAGGTCTTGCTCTACTGTCAGTGCAGCTAGACTGAAAGCTCTTAGGCTGATTAATTATTAAAGGAACCCGCTGAATATTTTACACGTTTACATTTTTTATCTTTTTATCTTATCTATAGATACTTTTCTTCTTCTAAGAGTTTACAGCATCAGAGGAAAACTGAATCACAATACACACTAAGAATTTAGGTGGCTTCCAGTAAAAGATCAAAAAAGAACAAAGGCTGCATAAATATTTGTTTCCTCCCTGTATCTTTGCTTCAGTTTCTACTCCCTTTCACTACAGTACTTTGCTGAAGCTGTTTTGTTGGGTAAGTAACCACATACTGTTTTTCTTTTTGAGATTTGTTGTACATTTATACATCCAGCAAATTTGTGCTCCTCTTATGCAATATATGAATGTAGAATAAGTGCAAATTCATGTTGCAGGAGCTTGGTTTTTAGAATCACAGGATGGTTTGAGTTTGAAAGCACCTTAAAGATCAGCCAGTTCCAGCCCCCCTGCCATGGGCAGGGACACCTCCCACTGGATCAGGCTGCTCAAGGTCTCATCCAACCTAGCCTTGAACACCTCCAGGAATGAGGCAGCCACAGCTTCTCTGGGCAACCTGTGCCAGTGCCTCACCGCTCTCATTGTGAAGAAATTCCTCCTAATATCAAGTCTTAAATCTTCCCCTCTCCAATTTAAAGCCATTCTCCCTAGTTCGTAGGCACTACATGCCTTTTGAAAAAGTCCCTCCCTGGTTTTCTTGCAGTCCCCCTTTCAAGTACTGGAAGGTTGCTGTAACGTCTTCTCGGAGCCTTTGCTGCCAAAACCTCGCCGTGCAGAGCAAATAGAGCACCATCTCTTAGCATCTCTCTTGAGTTAGGAGTCTTTACAGCCAACTCTACAAATATGCAAAGAATCACAGAATCAGAGTCCTTAAACCTGGAAATCATATTTCCTCATAAGGAGGACAAAAGGACTCAACATAAGGAAAAAATTCTTCACTGAAAGGGTCATTAGGCAATGGAATGGGCTGCCCAGGGAGGTGGTTGACTCACTTTCCCTGGAGGTGTTTAAGGCACGGATGGATGAGTTACTGAGGGGCACGGTTAGAGCTTGGTGGGCATGGTTGGACTTGATGATCCGATGGGTCCATTCCAACCTGGTGATTCTGTGATTCTATGATTCTCAGACTCTGAAGACACTTGAGTATGAATTTAGCATCTTGAGTACAGTCTTTTTCTGCTAGTCTATCATCTAGAAGTTTCAAAGACTTGTACATGTTGTGCTGTCTAAAAGTGGTGTTTAGTTACACATTACCATAATACTGATGATGTGTTAGTGTTCTCAACCTTTCTTGCAGCAGGTTCTACTTTATTGCTTGGATTCAAACAGCACTGGTTCCATCTAAGATCAAAGTGGGCACAGTGGGCATTGTGCAAATATGTCAGAGGCAGCATTGACCCAGAACTCATTGAATTAAATAAGTGAGACGACTAGGAGTGGGAGTACTAGGAAGGGAACTGAGAGGCAGTGGTGCATAGTGGTGTTGACACGGTCTCTTGCATGAGGAATTAGATGGAGCGTTTCGTGCTGCCACTTTTTCCTTTCCTTGGCTTTGTAGCTTGGCTTTTTTCCCTGTGATCATAGAATCATAGAATCACCAGGTTGGAAGAGGCCCACCGGATCATCGAGTCCAACCGTTCGTATCAAACACTAAACCATGTCCCTCAGGACCTCGTCTACTTGTGCCTTAAACACCTCCAGGGAAGGTGAATCAAACACCTCCCTGGGCAGCATATTCCAATGCCCAGTGACCCTTTCTGTGAAAAACTTCCTCCTAATGNTCAAGGAGCGGTCTCACCAGTGCCAAGTCCAGAGGGAGAATAACTTCCCTGGCCCTGCTGGTCACACCGTTTCTGATCCAAGCCAAGATGCCATTGGCTTTCTTGGCCACCTGGGCCACTGCTGGCTCATGTTCAGTTGCTGTCAACCAACACCCCCAGGTCCCTCTCCTCCAGGCAGCTTTCTAGACAGACTTCTCCCAGTCTGTAGCTCTGCATAGGGTTGTTGTACCCCAAGTGATCTGGCATTGCTGGCCAGTTTGCGTATTTGGTAGTGATCCCTGTCCTGCCTGAGATAGCTACGAGACAAAGTTAGCAGTAGGAAGCCCACAGACTTTCTAACCTCACTTTCATAGAAGTCCACCTAATTTTGTGAGGCTTCCTCTGTGAAGCCTTTACTAAATAATACACTGCCCACTCAGTCATGAGATATATTATCCATCAAAAAAATGCCTGAAAGTACTTAAAAAGAAAGGACACATAACGACATCACAGAGAGATGACTCTCGTGCTGACTGTATGACTGATACTCGTGATAAAATAGATCTTCTGTCTGGGTATACTTATTAACTTATGCTTTTAAGAAAAGTGTTATTAAAATATAATTTATCACTTCAGTTTGTTAGATGGTCTCGGGAATACTGTTCTAAAAACAATATCAATATTTTAATTGCAAGGCTGTGCTTATATTCTTAAAAATTATAAGTGTATACTTCGAAAAATGAAGCAAAGCTCCCGCAAACTCTTTCCTGTTACAGTTTCTGTGCCCCATTTCTATAACAGATACCACTGGGGCAAGTATCTGGTTGTCAGTCTTTCTGCTTATGATGCTGAGGGAGTGATTATTACCTTTAAATCATGTTGCTCATGATTTATTTCTAATGAGGTGGGAAATGTGATGCACATACGGAAGATGACAACTGTCATCCAAAGATAAAAATGTTGGGCTGTATCTTGGTGCTAAAACCAAACAGTAAGATCTTTTAAGAAAAAGGGTTTATCAAGCAAGTAAATTAGCTGGAGAAACTTTGATGGGGGAATGGAGAGACAGAAGGGAATTCCGTTGATAGCTCTGAAGGGTGCAAAGTGGGTAGACTTATCAGTCAGATATTCCACCTAAAATCATTTTGTCCAGTGCAGGTAATGAATGAGGCAGAGGTGTTCCTTCTCCCTGCAGCTGGCTTTAACTTGCAGCTCTCCTGCCAGTAAGTCTTTTTCCTCAATTTACGTATTTTGTATAGCTGTTTCTTTTCGGCTAGAACTTTGATTAAAAAGAACCTAAGTCTCTTGGTTTGCAGTCTTTTGCTGGCAGGAGTAAAAGAGCTGAACATCTCCCCTCGTCTGCTCCATCTCCTCCCTCGGAGGGGAGGATTATAGCATTAGCATTTTCATGTATGCATTTGTAAGGTTGAGAAATGACCTCTAGAGAATCATCTGCTGTGTTGAGAAACCTCAACAATCCTTTGTGGTCTCATGGCCTTCACTTGTTTTCTTTCTTGCTGTCTTACTTTGATTTTTACTAGAACAAAAAAGCTGTGAGTGCACGTTTATTTCCATGGAAAACAATGGCATCAGGCATATACTCATTGTGTTGACCCAAACAAGCATTCTGCTGCTTACACTGCACTCACCAGAGCTCAGGCACAGTGTGAGCTGTGATATTTTGTGGCTTATGCTTCGCCGGACTGTAACTTTTAGCTGCGTTCCAGTCCTTGCCTGTGCAAGGGGCCTGAGATCTCATCAAAACTTACTGGAGTTGATGGAAACAGGCTTATTGGCTTCAGTGAACTAGATTTGAGTAGAGGCACTACTAGATTTGAGTAGAGGCACTCTAGTGCCTCTGTACTCAGCACTGGTGAGACCGCTCCTTGAATCCTGTGTGCAGTTGTGGGCCCCTCACCATAGGAAGGATGTTNGGAGGAAGTTTTTCACAGAAAGGGTCATGGGGCAGTGTCAGAGGCTGCCCAGGGAGGTGGTTGATTCGCCTTCCCTGGAGGTGTTTAAGGCACTGGTAGACGAGGTGCTGAGGGACATGGTTTAGTGTTGATAGGAATGGTTGGACTCGATGATCCAATGGGTCTCTTCCAACCCGGTGATTCTGTGATTCTGTGAATGTGGAAATGTTGTAATGGCACTGTATTATAGTTCATTGTTACTTTTAAGCAATGCGTTAGGCTCAGTGGATGGAAAAGCCCCTTAGTGCTGTACCACAGTTGGCATCATTCACAGCAGGTGCCAAAACCTCTTGTTAAGCACTGTGGTGTTTGACCTCTGATTCTCTACACTGCTGCAGAAATTATCTGCTGTGAGGAGACGACAACTTCTAGAGGCCAACCCGCAGAGGAGGTCCAGTTGTGAGCAATTCAGTGTTTCCTTGTGGTATAAGGCTGGTAGAGATTCCTCAAAGAGAGCTGATAGAGGAGCTCTCGAAGAGGATGAAGGTATTACCAGCTCACAGTCCAGTAAGAGGAGGTGATGTGGGCATCTCTACCTCTCCCTCCTTAAGCAGAGCTGCTGGAAATTTCCCCAATCTTAACATGTTTACGTGAACATTTTAATTTACTTTTGATTGTTGCTGAAACTGAATGGTTTTCTTTTTTTTTTATTAAATGTGACATTTCTTCTTATTTTTTTGTCAGATGTTGTTCTGCTGCCTTCTTAGGTAAAGAACCATGTTGTGATTATTGTATAATCTAATTTACAGAGCTTGATATTAATAAAGGCACTGTAAAAGCCCTGTAAAATCCTGTGACTAATTCATGATATGCCCTTGTTCTGTTATAAAAGCTTNTGGTAATGGCACCCACGTAAGGAAAAAATTCTTCACTGAAAGGTTCATTAGGCATTGGAATGGTCTGGCCAAGGAGGTGATTGACTCATCTTCCCTNCTGCCTTCTTAGGTAAAGAACCATGTTGTGATTATTGTATAATCTAATTTACAGAGCTTGATATTAATAAAGGCACTGTAAAAGCCCTGTAAAATCCTGTGACTAATTCATGATATGCCCTTGTTCTGTTATAAAAGCTTAAAAGCCCTTGTCCAAGATTCATGTTTCTACATAGATCGTTTCTTTTTCTTTTACAAAATGACTAAAATTTTATGAGAAATGATTTCACACCTATCTGTCACAGGTTTTATATCTCTACTAGTATTTCGTAGTGCTGTAGTAGTATTAGTCCAACAGGTGGTGACGTGTGGGAATCTTAGACTGGTTACAGGCCTTAATTAAGACCCCTGTGTTAATGGATAGTGGCATGCACGTAAGGAAAAAAATTCTTCACTGAAAGGGTCATTAGGCACTGGAATGGTCTGGCCAGGGAGGTGGTTGACTCGTCTTCCCTGGAGGTGTTTAAGGTGCGGGTGGATGAGGTGCTGAGGGACATGGTTTAGAGATTGGTGGGAATGGTTGGACTCCATGATCCGGTGGGTCTCTTCCAACCTGGTGATTCTATGATTCTATGATTTATCTGCAGTTGGATCCCATCCAGGCTATATACTCATGTAAGTCAATTCAGTGAAGTTTTTTCAAGTGAAATCCAGCTGTTGAATTAAAAAAAAAAATATAGTAATTTTATATCAACTCATGACCTTCGAAAATATGCTGTTTGTCTTGTGCATCGTCTTGCACACTTTGTGGAAGAACTCAGTCACATGGCAAGAGAAATCCTTTGTGAGTGCTAAGTTCTGCGTGCCAGGACACCCCAGAGCCTCTGTTTGCCTCATAACAATGATTGACAAGAAATCCTGGCTGCTTGATACCCCAGACCTCCTTATCTTAGGTGACTCCTTGATGCCTCTGGTTTACAGTTAACTTTGCAGTCAAACAATCCTGCGGGGGGTGGGGGGAGGAAGGAGGTTTTACTTGGCATCTTGCCAGATTGTGTTCTGTCCTTGTATTAACTCAGAATTAATGAATTAATTCTGTTTGTAATGTCTCGGTAAACTCAGGCCAAGTCTGAGAAGGCCGACAGTTTTGTACTTGGGAGGGCAGCCACTGAAATGGGGATGGATTTGCTTGAATAAGAAGCCTTGGGATCACAGGCTTTTGTTAGTAATGCTCTGTTAGAAACAAGTCGTTTTTATGTTACCTCCCCTTGTCATCGTGCAGGTGTAGGCAGGAGAATAAAAATTCAGCTATAAACTGCTGACTGCATACAGGGGATGCAGGGGATGGCATTCACCAGCAAGCTTAAATGAGTCTGTCTGTGCACTTGTCCTTGCCTCCCTGTGACATTATGCCCACGTTCTAGTTGGCATGATTTGGAGTAGGGCTTCATGAAGCACCTGTCATGTCTCTTGATGTGGTGTCTATCAGGATGTTTCTATTTCCAGTTCTGTTACTGGTGGGTATATTACACAACATACTCTTGTGCTTCCACTACTATGTGGCTGGAAGATTTTTGCTGGCCAGTCAGGGTTGCCTTCTGCTGTACTAATGTTCAAATTTACACAAAGATATAAATTACGCAGGAAGCAATGTGGATGGCTCATTGCAAGGCAGTCGTGCTAGATGTGTGCTGGTTGTCATGCCATCCACGGCAAGAAATTAGTGGACTCATGAGAGGAAAATGTAAGCAAGAGGTCTGACAGTATCTGCTTGGCATTTCAGAAGTGTACAGAGACACTCTTGATAACATTCCCCCCAGCCTGGATGTGCCACGGAGGCACAGTTCAACACGTCTTGTAACCTACCCCAGAAGTGTCAGTGTTCCCTGTAGTGAGTACAGGAACTATTCACTGTGTGTGGTTTATGTAAGCGACTGAGTCATTATGAGAGAAAGTGCAATAGATGTAAGAGATGCAATCTTAGTGGAAAAGGGGAAAAAAAAATCAGTGCTAGAATTGACTTAATCATCTTCACCACCATAAGCTTCCACTCTAAATATTGGAGCTTTCTAAATTTTCTATTGTTTGGTGAGTGTTTTGTGAATATCTGCTAGTGACAAGATTTTCAGAAGCTAGTGACAAGATTTTCGTGTTATCATGGAATCATAATCATAGAATGTCCTGATTTGGAAGGGACCCACAAGGACAATTGGGTCCAACTCCAGTAAATTATCTTTCAATTCTATTTTGCTTTCCCCTCCGTGAAATATTGAGATAAACGCTTTTTAGCCACTGAGTAGTTGTGGACCATATGTTCCAATAAAAGATAATTTACCTTTCAGGTCTTCTCTTTACAGTAAACTATTCTGGATGTCTGCTGCATGCTACAATACCCACTCAAAGAGCTGCATTGCAGCCTCAGCTGAGTACAGTGCTGCTGCCTGATGCTGAGATCTGAACCCAAAAGCATAGCTGAAGTATTTGGAGGCTAACCTGAGGCCATGTCTGAGTCAGAAAAAATTCTTCATCGGTTGTATGTGACAGAGAACATTTTATACCCTAGGCGCTCACTGTACATGTCATTTAAATTTAGCAAGTTCCATAGACCCAGGGCTCCTAATGGTTCCTATCAGATGAAGCACTGTTTTTCCTTAACTTTGGGTCAGGTGATCCTGAGTTCCCTCAGCATGCAGACAGCAGGCACATCCTTGAGTGTGAACTACATGCTTGAGCCCTTCTAAAGCACCAATGTAAGTTTACTCCATTTTTTTTAGCGTTGTTAAGGATGACGAGCCTGTGACTTAAATGGTATTTGGGTCTATCAGTTTGCACCTGGCTTTTCTTTTTAAGGTATGATGGTTTGGGTGAGACCCTCCCAAAACCCCCACAGCGTCTGCAGCCCCTCTTCCTTCCCACCCCACCCCCCTGTAAAAACCCAAGGGAGAAAGGGAGAAGAAAAGAAAAGGGACTGAAATGCTGAGAATGAGCAGACCAAAGCTGTATGATATATACACATGTATTAACACTTATATGCAACTAGAATACCATGTACAGAGAATAAGAGACCCTCAGAACCTCCCCCTGCCTGAAGGGAAATTAAAAAAACAAAAAACAGTGAGAAAGCTAACAAGAGAAAATCATTACTCTCCTCAGATAACAAATCACCACTCTCCTTTTAGATAGCAGGACTTCACCAAGTCACTTCCACGCCGCTCAGAGTCCACGAGGCCCCAACTCCTACACACGAGCAGACCGACAGCAGCTCCGCCAGCTCCCAGGGCTCCCGGAAGAGAGGAGAGAGAGAGGAGTGTCTGACTCCCTGATTATACCCTGATTTACGTAGAAAATCGCATGGAATACTGGGAAATGTAGTTCTTTCTCAGCCACAACCTGGCTATTAAGGAGGGTCTAAAAATCAAACCCATCACATAAGGGCCAACTCAGAATAAAGCAGGGGTATGGATGTGGCAGAATTAACTGTTTTTTTGGACAGCAGCTGCTGTCCAAGCTTGTATCACAGATGGGGGCTTACGTTGAGAGACGGGCTGTACAAAAAGTTCACTACAACTATTAAAATAAGATGGTCAGTCTCCCTGCTGGCAGTTGAGCTCTTATGCTTGGGAACCCCAGTGTGGACCAGGAGATGCTTTTGTGCTCTGTGCTGTCCCAACCGGAATCGGAGGACAATCTTAAGAACCAGGCTGTGGACGAGGAATAGCAGCATGATAAATTCTGTAGGTTCACTCTAGCCTTCTGCAGTTGTTCCAAATGATGAGTTATCCCAACTCCATTTACTATAGAAGGAATGTACATCTTCAGTTAACTTTTGGATGCCCAAATTAGGAAAGCTGGAACCACAAAAGCAAAGGAGGACTGGGAAACAGAAAACAAATACAGTTGGCTGAAGGAAGAGTCCGCTGGATTCTTATGCTGCAACTGATTTCCTTGCTTAGTCTAAAAAAACCTTTCTACATTTTAAAATGGTCTTTTAGTCTAAAGAACTTTAGTTTGTTATGCAAATCTTAACATTCCCTTCCTGCAACTTTAGTATCTCATTAAAAAGTGTAATTTTATATCTAAAAATTATGTAGAGCTGTTAACTAACTGCCTGCTAGATGGTTGTCCTCAAGCAGAGGGGGTTTAATTTCTGTAACACCTCCCATATTTAGTGACTGAACTAAATTAATAAAATATTTTTATCTTCTTCTAGGGTATTTTACGAGCTATCATTAAGTAATCTATAGAAGGCAAAAAAATGTACTTGTGATCTGTTGTGGGCTTTGTTTTTTATCTCTTCTATATAAAAAAAGGCCCCAAAGATCCCTCTGGTTTTTGCCTCTGGTTTTCTTCCATATGAGAAAAAGCAAGTCTTGTTTCCTCCTCCTCCCCACCCCCTTTTTCTTTTTTCCTTTTTTTTTTAAATTTAATTTTATTTCTTCCCTAATGTATGCAAAATTGGTGATCTGGTAAAATTATCTCAAGGATATTAAGAAAATGAAGGCTGACTAACTGTCTGAGGAAGAGGTATTTTTGTTTAGATGGCTTAAAAGTTTTAAAACAAATAAACAAAACCCCAAACCTTTTAAGCACCTGAATAAATATTTGTGAGACAAGTTGCCGTTTTCCAGAGCGGAGCAACTTGAGAAGCTTTGTGTCTATTTAAGACAGCTAAGAAAATCACAGAATAAGACAAGTTGTATTTTAAATTGCACGAACAAGGAGCAGAAAAGTCCAGAACACTTCTCTTTCTTATTTAAAAAAATGTTCAGGCTTTTTGGAATTAATAAAGAAGGCACAGAACTGGAAAGGTCATCTTTTATCTATTTTGCCATGGAAGTCAGATTTAATAAATCACACTGTTAAGCAAGATATTGTATTTATAGTAGGAAGTATTGACTACATGTGTTGAACAACTCTTTTTGTATGAAATTAGTCAGGCTGCCACTCTTCACTGAAAGTGAACAATTTGAGTTGCAATTTTTTTTCCTTGCTAGTAATAGATACATTTCCAATTTCTGTGCCACTGAATATGGAGTAGTTCAGAAAACACCCTTGTTTTTTGCTGCTGTTGGTGGTTAGTAATTACTCTGACTTAAAGTAATCATTGCATTTCTTTGTGCAAAAGTGGTTTGTTTTTCATTTTATCCGGTCCTAATCGTGCCACCGGGCTTTCTTTACTAAAACGTGACTTTGATAAAGGGTCGGGTATTTTTGTGAGTGTGTGACTGGCGTTGAGGGAGATGCACAGGGCTGAGTGGGAAGGAGCAGCCTGGAAGACTGCAAGGCAGAATCTGTCTGGCAGTACAAACCAGGGTTGTTCTCCCTTCCTAGGAAACAAGATAAGTCATAAAGTCACACCCTGTCCTTCAGTTCCAGACAGAAAACAAACTCTGGACTCCCGCTTTTCTCTTACTTAACTCTATGTATCTTGTTAATACTCTGTATGTCTGTCTTCTGGGAAATGTTTTTCAGTAGCTTGAATGTAGCTAGCCTATTTGATTGATTTGATTCCTCAAGAAGCTTCAAAGAGGTATAAATAATTAGATTTCAGATACATGAATTGATTTAGGGAAAAAAAGAAAATGTTTCCCATTAGAAGTTGTTTGGGATTGTGACGTTGTCTGCTAGTGCTTAGTGGTGGGCTGATTCTGTACCTGATTTGTATGTTTATGTACTCAGTGCTCTGCAGGATAGAAGGTAACTTTTAACTCTGTATTATAAGTCCTCTTTTGCCTTTGGAGTAGCTATCGGAGAGTACTGGAAAGAAAGCGTTATCTCCATGCTTAGGGATTTGTGCTTTTGGAGCAAGAGCATGAGTTTATGGTTCCTCCCTGAGTAACTATGAATAACATGAGTACTGTCTCACTAGTAAAACCACAGGTAACTCGCATGTTGTTTCCATAGCTGAGAAAGTTGCACAGCCTTATTAGAGTAAGATGCTCCTTCTTTGCACAGGCTGTTGGTTTGTAAATCCCATGGGGAACGTTCTCTCAGTGTTTCTGTATGAGAGGGAGAACAACCATGCAAAGACATGAATGCAAAGTGCAAGAGGAGAATCTCTAGTCTTTACAGCCTTAGCTCTTCCCTGTGTGAGAAACACTCATTCACTGGTAAAATATGAAAAAGGACAAAGTCTTCGAAGCAAAGATAATAATTTTTATTATACAATTCAGCGCTGAATCAGATGCCCTTCTAAAAAAAGGCATAAAATCCTACAGAAAACAGTGAGTATATATACTAGTTTTAAACAAAGAATATAAATCTATTCAAGGTTGCTCTTTATATTTTTTTTTTACATATTCAGCCATGTCCGGAGACTCCCGTCTGGTTGTCGTTGCCAACTATATCTTGTTAGACAGCTAAGCATCATGTCTGGATATTGTCTACATATTATTTCTCGATACATGACAGATTTATATGGCAAGATAATTAAACATGCACACCAGCTGCAGCAAAACTTACCAACTAATACCCACACCTGCATTGTTGCTGCTTTCTTTTAGGAAATAACGGAGGTGGTGATACATTTTTCTGTGCTGATGTACTTTGAAGTCAGGCTTAAGTTGCAGGCAAGATTAGAAACAGAGTTTTGATCTGGATTTGAGCAAGCTACTGTCACTAGAGCTGTATTTGTTCACTCCAGTGCAGCCTTTCAGGTCTGAAGTTATGATGGGCATTGACACTAAATCGGGTAGGATAACCTTGAAGAGTTAACGTGATGCCTTCTCTATGTGATATATTCATCGCACTGGCATGCTTTCTGCAAAACCTCTATTGCTGAGAGCTAAGGAAGCTATTTTGAGAGGCAAGCAGCGTTTCTAGGCAAGCCCTGTGGGTGTGTACCATGTTGCTGAGAGCTGTCAGATCTGGTAACTAGAAAGTCTGTCCTTGCTTACGCCACACTGTCTTTCTACATATTTTGAGACAGGTAGTCATTTCACCTCCCTCTTATCAAGAAGCATAGGATCAGTTCCATTGGTACTTCTTGATCTAAAGGGACATCGTCATCATGAGTGTGGAATGATCACGTATGTGGATTTTCCATCGAGTACGGTGGCTGTCCGTTTTCTCCGAGGGAAAATGCCTTTACTTATTTTTAGCTCCTGCTTCAAGGAACTTGAATTTTGTATTCTGTACAGAAATTAAATTTTGTTCTTTCTTTTCTCTGAGCCAGCTCAGCGGAACAAAAGCCCTGACCTTATGCCTGGACACATTCTAGTCTTTGTTTCTCCTTTACTAGTGCAAGTTCAGGTGAGGCTGCACAAGGCTCCCATCAGAGGCCTACATGGAGTATGGAGTGGCTCATTCACGATAATTTCATCCCAGTAGCAGTGCTGCTGTAATTGTAATTGCAATATGTAATTAAGGTAATATGGAGCTGTACTACTCACGTGTGCCATTTTTCATTAGAAATATATGATTGTGTTTAAATTCTCAGGTGACATAATGTAATATAGCCACCAGTGCCTGCAGCTGAGGCAGAAATGCCAGTGTCATCACAAAGATCTTTACATTTGGTTCACTGAACCTGAAATCATTTCGCTCTAACTTATCTTTGAATGTGATCAGTCTGTACTAGAATTTAAATTCAGCATTCTGTTTATATATTGTCATGGTTTCTGTCTGGGATGTTAGACGCAGGTCCTCTTATTTCCCCTCCTGAAGAGCATGATGGTGAGCAATGTAGAGCCCAGTGACAGTAAGAGATTGTTGAAGGGTTAAGGAGAAGGCATCTGCAAAAAATTCTGTGACTCCCATATGCAAGTGTCTCTACCACTCTCAACACTTTCTGAGGAATGTAGATACTCTCAGATTTCATTTTCAACTTCTAGACAAGTAAGGTCTGAACCAGAATCTCTCATTTGAGCATTCTTTAGGATTGTAAATATGTGGTATTTTAAAACCAAGCTGAAAACTGAATGGCTTAGGTTCAGATGTTTGGATTTAACCTAGTTTATTGATTATTGATTTTTTCAGGCATTTAAAATTATTTATTGTGTACTTCAGGTTATTAAATATGACCTTTTTTATTCTTTTCAAACTCTCTCTTAACCTGCTTGGAAAAGGAAAAATAAATGACTATTTTCATTATAGTACCTGAGAGTTCATTATTTTTGTGTAGGTTCTAGTGCAGGATTATTATTTCTCTAGAAAGCAACAGAAGAAATTTTTCAGAAGAAAGCATCAAAATATGATTTCTAAAAGCTCTGAGCCACAGAAGAAAAAAATGAAATGTAATAAAGATTCAAAATATATAATTTCTGAGGTTATCTGAAAAACAAAGCAAAACCTTGTGATTATAGCAAAATGCTTGAGTTCAGAGAGTCAGCTCTTCTGATTGCTGAATATTAAGATGTATCCCTGGTTTCAAGATAGTCATCTTCTGAGATAGCCAAATTCTGCATTTTGAAGCCCATAATCACGCCACAAAAAGTCTTAATTCAGAACTCATTGTTGTAACTCTTACTATGAGTGATAGTGCAAGTCCTAACAGCAAGTAGTACTCTGAATGGCTGTTATAAGGTGCAAAAATAATCCGTTAAAGCTCTCCAATAAGGATAAAGTGTGTGTCAGACCCAGTCTGGCCAGGGTCTGTGATTGCAATTTCTGTCTCCAAATGTGCTGCGTGAAATTTGTCCTTCCGACTCCTACAGTCCTGTTTTCTCATCCATAGACTTCAAAATCCAAGTTCCATGCTGCTTTTAATTCTTTGCTGGGATGAATGTTCTTGTGCGTGTTTGCTGCTATTCTGAAATTTTATCTAAAGTAATATTTAGCAATGATTTCCTGCTGGTTTTGCTCTTGTCCTCGCAAACTTCAGTTTTTCCTGAATGCTTGCCCATCTTGTTTTAGCATATAACCATCTCCTTATTTTTCTCTTTTGCCACCTCTCCTCCAATTTCTTTTTCACACAGGCTTTTCAGTCTGTTAGCCGTTATTCTGATGCACCTGAGATGCAAGTTATTGATGAACAGATCCTACTAACCATTTACATGCATGCAGGTACTGGGCTTTGGCATAAAATGTCACTGTGCTTCCTATCAGACATGTTCTGGTGCACTGTGACATGTGTTCTATGGTGTGATGTCACATGTATTTCATAGGTAGTAATACGGAAAGCTTGTGGTGTAAGGTGTAGAGAAAGGAGCTCTGAATCAGCATCTGGTTCAGCTACCTGCTCTGTCAGAGTCTGACTGCCATGTTAGGCTAATTCCTTCATTTGTGTCTCGTGGTTTGTGCACAAGTGCTGTGACAGCCAGGCAATGCAGGCAGTGGCAGTCACAGTGCGATGTTCCATTTGTGTTTGGTTGTTCTGCCTGAGTAGCATCGACCCAGCTTGCCTGAGCTGCCTGGCACGTCTTGCTAACCCATGTTCATAGAATCATAGAATCACCAGGTTGGAAGAGACCCACCGGATCATCGAGGCCAACNCCATTGATATCCACCCACCATGTTACACCTTCATTAATTCACTTGTGCAGTGGGGAGGAATACTATTTATCCCACCAAATTCATCCCCACACACGTAGTAGGAGTTGAAACATGCTTTGATAAATGGTTTTGGTGTGCTGTGGAGCCTTCAGCTTTGAGATGCCCCTCACCACAAGAAGGATGCTGAGGCTCTGGAGCAAATACGGAGAAGAGCAACAAAGCTGGTGAAGGGGCTGGAGAACAAGTCATACAAGAAGCAGCTGAGAGAGCTGAGGTTGTTTAGCCTGAATAAGAGGAGGCTGAGAGGAGACCTCATTGCTCTTTACAACTACCTGNCGGGACACCATGAAGAGAAAGATGTGTCTGGGTCATGGGGAAGGGAGTCGTGTGTAGGGAACAGGCAGTATGGAAAGCTGTGTTACACAAAGCCTTACAGTACTTTCCATTAGTTAATTTGGTCCTTCCATTTCTATGTAAATCCATACAATTCTTCTGGCAGGTTTGTTATATTTTGTTTTCAGGCATTCAGAAAAGCTTGTAAAGTAGAACTAAAAGCTGAAAGCATTATTTACAGTCTGTCATTATGCTGTGTGCTGCTAATCACAATTTTTCTCTTTTCTCCCCTGTGCTCCCAGATAAAATGAGGTTTGCTGTACATAGTGTACCAGGAAATTGTAAGGATATGGTGACTAATCCCACAGTGCTCTGAACATTATCGAGTTCTTGAAAAGATTTTTATCTCTAAATACAGATTCTGCATTTCTAATCTGAGCTGACGGATGCAAGCAGGTGTTTTAAAAAGCATCAGTCATGTGCTCCAAGAGCTTTATGTAATTATTGTTACAAGTTTATTGGAAAAGTTGTGTGAGAACTTCTGCCACCACTTAAGTTGCTTCAACAGTAGAAAGTGCAAAACTTGCACTGTTTTCAGGTTAGTAGGGCCAGAATTCTACCCACTTTGCTTGGGGCTGCTGCTATTTGATGAAATCAGAAATAGGTAATGAAAATGTTTGTGGTGGAAAATAAATTTGTAGGAATTGTTGCATTTGATGTTTTTCCTTTTTAACTAGAAGCAATAGAAAGAGTTTAATTCAGCACAGAATAAATCTCAGTTTTGTTTTGCACTGCACTAGGCTGCTCTGCTCTATGTTTGCCTTTAAACTGTTTATATTACCTAAAATGTCATTCCAGAGGGGAGTTTGGCTTAGACTGCAGAGAAAGCCCTTTTTTTTTCCATGTATGGACCTGGTCTCACAAAGCTATTTTAGTGAGTAGCTCGAAAATATTTTTCAGCAAGGCATAACTTCAGTTGTATTTATGTGCATTGGCCAGTTTAATGAGGGAGCTATGCTGTTCTGCAAATCTGCTCTGCATTGTTTCAGGGAAAAGACAGGAATTTTCAGGTGCAGGCTGGGGTTGTGTGGGTTTTTTAAACATTTTATTTAAAACCACACCTTGGAATCGCTGTATTCTCAGTTTAGCTACTGAAGAATTAATCTCTTTTGTGCCTTGAAGAGGATCTGTTAAAATCTGACATCCCCTTTTGGTGCTAATCAACATTGTCTTTAATACAACCAAGCCATTTTTAAACCACTGCAGGCACCAGTTCCAGCTTTCACAACTCAGCCTTCAGAAACTCATTTATGTCTTGTTAAAACACAGTGATCGGTGAGTGGAGAAGATCAGCTGATTCAGCGGTGGAATCAAAAACCTTTGTTTAAGTTTTTATCCTTTGGACTATGTCATGGCAGTTTTGCAGGAATCCCATACAAGGTTGTGGTATAGAACCATGCTGGTTTGGGAATGGTTGCTGGGTATTTGCTTGCTGGGCAGCTGTCCTTAGGGTGGATCCCCAAAGGTTGTTAAGGGAAGTATATTCGTTGACAGTATTTTTAAGTTGGCATTGTGCCGTGCTAAAAAAATAATTTTGAGTCTTTTTATGTTTGAGCCATCACTTGGTGCTTGTTCAGAATACTCCCTGGTAATAATTTATATGTTGTAATCATTTAACTTGGAGGAAATTTTACAAAAGTGGTATTTTATATATATAATACTAGACATACTTAGAAATAGTAGTATTTTCATAGAATCATAG
>WAAB01000876.1:4308-22092 GCA_013389865.1 Piaya cayana
AAAGGACGAGAGGGAATGGCCTCAAGCTCCACCAGGGGAGGGTCAGGCTCAACATAAGGAAAAAAAAATTCACAGAAAGGGTCACTGGGCACTGGAACAGGCTGCCCAGGGAGGGGGTTGATTCCCCTTCCCTGGAGGGGTTTAAGGTACGGGTGGACGAGGTGCTGAGGGACATGGGTTAGTGATTGATAGGAACGGTTGGACTCGATGATACGGTGGGTCTCTTCCAACCTGGTGATTCTATGATTCTATGATTATGTGTTTAATGTCTGACTGAGTTCTGTGGGGTATTTCACTTGTAAGACTGAAAAATTTTATGCAGTAGTCCATACCTGGCTTGATTTCCAGAAGTGGGAAGAATCCGTAGCACTTGGTCTTCACTTGGAGTTGGGCACCCTCACAGTTTAGGATGGTCTGACCCCTTTTCCTCTGCTTGTGAACTTAATGCTTTAAAATAGGAATCTGAAATATAATACTTCACAAAATTTAAAATCTTTGAAGAGTTACAGCTTCAACATGTTTTCCAGTTAATGACTTGAAGAAACACTTCTCTAGTTTTTCTTCTCTCAGAGGGGAGGAGTGCATTCCAGGGCGGCGAGGGGGTAGGTAATGAAGCAGATGCTTTCCAGGTAGATTTTGGATGAGTTGGGAGGGCACTAGGAACCTGTTCCATGCATCAGGAGACCAGAGATTGTGAGAAGGAGCAAAGGTGGGGTCAGGAATAGAGCTGGGGATCACAGGTCTGGGCACTAAAGGCTGATTGTCAAGAGAAGGTCAGGCAGAAAGTGCCCTGGGATAAAGGAAGGCAATAACTCCAGTCACTCTCAGTGGGTGGACGTAGCACCTTGCTGGACTTCTACTGTGAGTCCAAGCTTTGAAGTATGAAAAAGGAAAGGTGAGTGTACGTACAGATGATATTTTTAACAGTGCACACATACGTTTAACTTACATTGGATGGGAAAGAGTTCTTGAATCCTTACTATGCTTTTCTTAATACTGAGGCAGCTGCTGGCTTCCTCCTCACCTCGAGTTGCACTGCTCAGTTAGCTGGGGAGCTCTTTCCTGAGCCAGCTGGGCTCCCACTGAGATCCACGCTAACAGCTGCACAGCCAGTGAGCAGGAACAACTAGGACAGTCTTGGTTGAACCAACGCATCCAAAACAATGCGGATTGTTTTTTCCTGTAGGAACTTCATGCTCATTTGAATGGCTCCATCAGTTCTGCCACTATGAGGAAGCTTATGATGCAGAAGCCACACCTGCAGATCCAGAATGGAATGACTATGATTGACAAAGGGAAGAAAAGAACCTTGGATGAGTGAGTATACATGTGTCCGTGGGGAACATTTACTGAGGGTCTTTTAAGTTCAGAACTCAGAAATGTATGGCTTTATTCACTGACTGCAGAAAATACACATTCAAGTTTTAGTTACAGCGTAATTGGTTAGATTTTTTGCTACTCTTGTCTATACAATAACTTCTTAGATGTTTGCAACTAAATCATAATTTCATATTGATTACTTCCTTCTTTAAAGGATTGAATATTTTCAGCTGTAGCGGATGCCCTTCAGAGAAAATTTACTCATATAGTTTCCTTTTTTTGGAAACCATGTTTTNGAGTACCTCTGTTTCAAGGGTTTCTGTAGTCTGATGCTTGGTCATGGTTTGCAGAGAGGTTTACAAACTATCCTTGTAGGAGACAAAATTGTGCTTAAGCGAGATTACTTGGAAACAAATAACTCATATGGAAACTTTCATTGTTATCTTCCTTTTTACTAATACAAAACAAACCTGGGTAAAGCTTTTCAGCTCTAAGACTGCCCATTATCTGCAACAGTTTTGGGAAAAGCAGTGGTTTTGATGGAAATCTCATTAAAGAGATGGTTTTCATGAGTTATCTGATTTATGTTCCTCTGCACTTTGGTACCTTCAGTCCTTCTACAGTTTCTTATACCTACTCCTTATACTCAGGAGGGAAGGGTGTGAAGTGCCATTTTTGTTGGTAATACATGTTAGTCTCCTGAAATCACAGCTTGTGTTTAACTTAATACGTATGTTTCTATCCCAGATTGTTAATAGCAATAAATAGAAAAGGTGGCCCAGCAGTTGCTAAGCAGACTGTTAAACTCGCTGAAGAATTCCTTCTTTCCAGTGATGGAACTGTAGTAGGAGTTGACCTCAGTGGCGATCCCACTGTAAGTTTTTATTTATTTTTTTCTGTTCTTGAAGATAAACATAATATTTTGTAACAGCAAGGGGTTCTAATACTTTGTTCTTAGGTGGTTTTGTGCTGTGTTTGTTACTAGTTTGAATGAATTGCTCATAATCTTGATACTAGGTTAATCCCTGTTGCTGTAAGGGACAAATAATTGAACAAAGAATCAAGAGATGAATATATGACATAAAAGAAGCCACTGAAAAGTTGTGTCAGTCTGGGGAGTGCTCATCACTAAATTGTCCCTGTCAGACTGATGGGGTTGCAGCAAGTTAAATAATACTGAGTTCACACTAGGTTAAATTTTGGCTAGATACACNTCAGTTCTGCCACTATGAGGAAGCTTATGGTGCAGAAGCCACACCTGCAGATCCAGAATGGAATGACTATGATTGACAAAGGGAAGAAAAGAACCTTGGATGAGTGAGTATACACGTGTCTGAGGGTCTTTTAAATTCAGAACAGAGAAATGTATGGCTTTATTCACTGATTGCAGAAAATACACATTCAAGTTTTAGTTACAGCGTAATTGGTTAGATTTTTTGCTACTCTTGTCTATACAATAACTTCTTAGATGTTTGCAACTAAATCGTAATCTCATATTGATTACTTCCTTCTTTAAAGGATTGAATATTTTCAGCTGTAGCGGATGCCCTTCAGAGAAAATTTACTCATATAGTTTCCTTTTTTTGGAAACCATGTTTTCCTTTGTGCTTAAAAAAAGCTTTATGGTAATAACAGCAGTAATTTCTGTTCCAAATGCATTGTTTGCATCTAAACTCAGAAATGGCCATTCAGGAGGTCTGTGTGTTTCAAGCTGCAAGCTGGTTAATTAAGCATAGAGAGTGCATGTTTTCCAAGTGCAAATTTCTTTTTTTTAATACTCATTTGTCCAATTTTTTAACTTTTTATTTCAGATGTTTTCAGATGTTTCAGTTCATCTACCAGATCACAACTCGTACTGAAGATATTTTACTGGTGAGTTAATTAAAAGTTTGCTTAAAACAAGCAAGCATTACAAAAGATAACCCAAAGATAGTTGTAAAGGAAAATAGAATCAATTATAAGCATTACTTTCCTGACCTTGAATATGCTATTTCTTCATCAGATAACTAAAGATGTTATTAAGGAATTTGCTGATGATGGTGTCAAGTATCTGGAATTGAGGAGCACTCCTAGAGAAGAGAAGTCCACAGGTACAGCCTGTTCTAGTTTTTATTTTGTAAGTCTGATGTGCTATAAAACTTAGGTAAGATTGGCTATATTAATAATAATAAAAGTCAAATTTAGTTGGGTCAGTAAAAATATGCTTTCAAAAAAGCAAAGATTCAAACCGTGTCAATTTACTTTGAAATTTTTGAGGACAAAAATCTGTTGGTTATAAATCTGCAACCCAAGAATTCGGGTTATTCGCTTTAGTATGACTATGGGATTAGAACTATATAGATTAGAAGACTATGGGATAAAATCAGAGGTGCAAAATGAAACTTAGGAGGCTAGAGAGTTGTGTCTATGACGCAATAAAATGAATTAAAATATGTTTATTCCAATTGTGTTTGTAGGTATGACCAAAAGGATGTACGTTGAAACCGTACTTGAGGGTATAAAACAGTGTAAAGAAGAAGGCTTGGATATAGATGTAAGGTAAATAAAGCAGGTGGAGTACCTCTGTTTCAAGGGTTTCTGTAGTCTGATGCTTGGTCATGGTTTGCAGAGAGGTTTACAAACTATCCTTGTAGGAGACAAAATTGTGCTTAAGCGAGATTACTTGGAAACAAATAACTCATATGGAAACTTTCATTGTTATCTTCCTTTTTACTAATACAAAACAAACCTGGGTAAAGCTTTTCAGCTCTAAGACTGCCCATTATCTGCAACAGTTTTGGGAAAAGCAGTGGTTTTGATGGAAATCTCATTAAAGAGATGGTTTTCATGAGTTATCTGATTTATGTTCCTCTGCACTTTGGTACCTTCAGTCCTTCTACAGTTTCTTATACCTACTCCTTATACTCAGCAGGGAAGGGTGTGAAGTGCCATTTTTGTTGGTAATACATCTGTTAGTCTCCTGAAATCACAGCTTGTGTTTAACTTAATACGTATGTTTCTATCCCAGATTGTTAATAGCAATAAATAGAAAAGGTGGCCCAGCAGTTGCTAAGCAGACTGTTAAACTCGCTGAAGAGTTCCTTCTTTCCAGTGATGGAATTGTAGTAGGAGTTGACCTCAGTGGCGATCCCACTGTAAGTTTTTATTTATTTTTTTCTGTTCTTGAAGATAAACATAATATTTTGTAACAGCAAGGGGTTCTAATACTTTGTTCTTAGGTGGTTTTGTGCTGTGTTTGTTACTAGTTTGAATGAATTGCTCATAATCTTGATACTAGGTTAATCCCTGTTGCTGTAAGGGACAAATAATTGAACAAAGAATCAAGAGATGAATATATGACATAAAAGAAGCCACAGAAAAGTTGTGTCAGTCTGGGGAGTGCTCATCACTAAATTGGCCCTGTCAGACTGATGGGGTTGCAGCAAGTTAAATAATACTGAGTTCACACTAGGTTAAATTTTGGCTAGATACACCAAACGCTTATTGTGCATTAAGAAAGCAGAAATGTTTGAGGGTAGCTGTCCAGTTGAAATTAAATAGCTCCGGGTGATAGTTGTAGAAAAGGTGTCACAATCAAGACAATTGCCTTGTCTGTAGCCCAGAAGATGCTCCACACTGATGTTGGACCAATTTGTCTGTCATGTCTGTGGAGCAGAACATACTGTGATGTGCTGAATTCAAAACTGAAGTAATGGGAGAAGAAAAATAATTCATTCTAATGTATTTGAATTAAGTATTTTGATACTGCTAGACTTTTAACAAGCTGTAGAATGATGATATGTTTTTGTCTTCAAGGCAGGACATGGTCAAGATTTTTTGGAGCCACTCTCAGAAGCAAAAAAAGCAGGTCTAAAGCTGGCATTGCATCTTTCAGAGGTAAAGGTCTTCTTTATTTTGATCCTTCTCTATAATTCCTATTTTATAAAAACTTTGATGAAGCTAAAATTAACTTCTGTGCATTTTGAACTTCTCAGACCAATGTAGTAATAGGTTGGGGACTTTTCACAAGAGAGAAGAAGAAATCTTCAACACGCTGTTCTGATTCAAGTTATTTCTTACTGCACTGTATCTGTTGGTGGGTTAGGTTTGAATCTGAAAATTTGTAATATTCCAAGAAATGCACTGTTGTCTTCCTGGTATTTTATTCTTTCTTTACAGGGAAGTAATGTAGATATGTAGTCATAATGACACTTTCATTTAGACAAGAGATGCTGTGGAAATAGGACTTGAAGTCTGTTGTAATTATTCAATGTGCCATTCTGTGTGTCCTTGACAGAATGTAAAATCTGTTCTTTCTAGATTCCATACCAAGAAGAGGAGACCAAAATTCTCCTGGGCCTACCTCCAGACAGAATTGGACATGGAACATTCCTCAACTCTGCAAGCGCAGGTTCAGAAGAGTTGGTGCAACTTGTTCAACAGAACGAGATACCTATTGGTAAGAAAAAAAATTAGGACAATTACTTGGTGTCTAGATTTCAGAACATCACACGTACTAGTGAGCTGGTAACCCTGATTGTATTTGACCAGAGATGACTTAGAAAAAAGTGGCATTGTGAGAGAGACTTACCTATACGGGTACGCTGGGAACATTTTTGTGGTTTTGACGTGTTTGTGACAGCAGGAGACAATTGGTGTCTCAGATGAAAACAAAATTTTAACTTCTAGTTACTGTGCAAGGCTATGTGGTCTTTCTTTGTCTGGTTTGTTAGCTCCTACATTTTATGCTCAGCCAGCAGTTAAAAAGTAACTGTTTACCAAACTTCCCTCAGAACATGCTACCAAACCTTTGAAGGACAGAAAATTAAGGAAACAGCAATAGCCAACTTTAATTCAGGAAGAGAAGTAAATTAATGCATCAAAAACATGACGTGGCCTTTGTTTTCACATATATCCTTGTTTCTTTTTACCCTTAGAACTGTGCATGACCTCAAACATCAAAACCCAGACAGTGCCCTCCTGTGACAAACACCACTTTGGGTACTGGTACAGCCTGGGCCACCCCACGGTGCTTTGTGTAAGTTTTTTCATTTCAACCGTGTATTTGGGCCAAGAGCAAAACTGGAGTGAGACTGTTGAGCTTGATGCTAAGTGTGGAGGGTGAGGCAGTTTCTTCCCTGGAGATGCAGGAAAACAGACTCTGCTCTAGTTCCCAGATCTGAGGAAGGGGAAATGAGGAAGATGGAGATGTGCACATACTGACATAGCTTGCGTGTAGGCATCATTTGATAACCATCTTTCTAGATATTTTAATAGGAAACACTATTTTCTTGATAAATTGTGCTATCACTCTAAGAAGTTTCATTGTGTGTTTGAGTAATTTATTAATTTTGAGTGAATATAGGGTGAATAAACTATGAAATACTTGCCAACAGATGAAAGAATTGTGGAATAAAATGTGAAACGGCAAGATAGAACTGGTTTGTAATGTGTAGGAAAAACCCTTTTTGAAATATGGGAACTAATTGAAACTTCTTCTCTTTTCTTTTCTTCCAATTTAACTCCAGACTGACGATAAAGGCGTCTTTGCGACAGATCTGTCACAAGAATACGAGCTGGTTGCAAAAACATTTAATCTGACTCAGTCAGAGATGTGGGATCTTTCCTATGAATCGATCAACCATATCTTTGCTTCAAGTGTTGTAAAATCAAAGCTAAGAGAGCAGTGGTGTAAACTGAAACCAACCCTGTTTGATTAATCAAACTGTTGTTCTCAACAGCTTGGGTGTGTCAGCTTAGTTAGTAAGCTTTTTTTACTGAATCCTCGGCCTTTATCAGACTTCAGGTTTATAAATCCAGACCATAAACTGTGTCTGTGCAAACTGAAGGTGACAGAAATGCATCCTTCAGTAGTGGGGACACAAGTAAACGTTCTTTCATAGCTGGGAAGGGCTCTCAAGTAATGACTGAAACTACAAATGTGTCGTCACACAGTTTCTCTCCAGCTGATAGGATGTTTTTCAAGAATAGCTGAAAGGTGTCATCATACTGCAAACGTCTGAGAGCCAGAACAAAACAAGGGCAGAGCTTAAGGGTTTTTAAATGTCCGTTGGCAACGTGACGCCAAGCAGTTTGGATGACTATATATATTTTGTGGTTTGTGTTATTGTTTTAAAAAAAAAAAAAAGGCTTTGGGCAATTGATTAAATATGAAGACAGAAACAAACTCATGGAGGATGAAGTGCTTCTCTCAAAAGAATTAGATAATAAAACCTCTCATTGTTGGTGCACGTGGATGACTGCAGCCCTCTGTGGATCGCGTGGCATATGTGGTGATGCCCGTTGGGGCTCTTGGCACAGAGAGTATTTAGACAAAGCTAAGAATTTTGGCTGCTTTGGGGAAATGGTCCGATTCTTAAAATGCCGTTTAGAATTACTGTTTGTTTCATATAAAAATGCAATAAAAGTAGCTTCAACTTCCATGTTTTCAAATCCACTACTTAAATATACGTGTGTGTATGTGCGTGGGATCTGCAGAGGAGATGAATGTGTAACCTGCTGCAGGGTTTGGCGAGGCCAAGCTCCCCGAGCAGACCTGTTCTACAAAAGCTGTTCACGACTTCTATTTTGGTCTTTTTTTAATAAAATCAGTATCAAGTAGTTAGTCTGGCTCCAAAGCGGCAATAAGAAACAAACAGAAAAAAACTAGGGGAGGATAGTGAGGCAGTAGGTGTGGGGGTGTAGCTACCTGAGGTTTCCAGAGAGCATTTTCCAAGCAGAAAACAATCCTTTTGGAGATGGGGGAAATTGTGTGAATCAGGACTGTGGTTGTATATATTCTTATCTGAGCTCAGAATAAGACCTCATGCTGACTTTTTACTTACAAACAGTATTTTAAATTACTTCCCAAGTATTTTCACTGATCGTGTTATCATCGTTTGATCGAATTGCATTATCACTTGCTGCTCAGTTGTGTTTTCCTGTTTTTCTTTCTACAGAACTAACGGCTGTGGTAAATGTTTCCTTTTTCAGTGAGGAAGCTCTCTAAAGACAGGGTGAGCAGCTTTCTGGGATATTACAGTTGTGTGTATCTCAGTCTTGTGATAAGCGGGCCTGCGCTCCAGGGAGATGGCATTCTCGTGTAATGTAAGTTTTATAACATTTTTATAGGTTAGGGCCTTCTAATAACTCTTCAGTAACGCAGTGTTTGGTTTATTAGGAAACAAAAACTGTCGACTTCTGTGTGTATACCAAGGAGTCATCCTCGGTGTTCATTTTATCTGTCAAGTGTAAAATTGTTTTTAAAGTAAACAAAGTAAATCTAGGAGGAGTTAATATTTTCATTTATTTCCATCCAATTATATGAGATAATCCTTACAGAACAGTCTTCAGTGCTCAGCACCTTTATTCACATCACATGAAAACATACGCTTTGGTCCTAACTAACTGATGTTGTCTTTGGAGATGTGTGCAAGCCAAGTGCCACTGCGCACTGTAGAGTAAGTTGCTCAGAGTCCCTTTTGAGACAAACACAGAAAGTCTTCAAAACCTTTTTTTTCCTTATGATCAAGCTGGTAACACACCAGAGCTTATCTTTATACAGCTGCTAAACTCTTACTTGTTTACACACTGCTCTTCAGGATCGTTGCTTTGCAAATAATGCATTTACATTAATGATTTATATGCCTGTTTCAATATTTAGGCATTTCAAATTAATACAATAGAAAGATAATAATACAGATAAGGGCATTATGTTAGATAAGTGCATAAGATGATTAAGGGACTGGAGCATTGGTCCTGTGAGAGGCCTGCAGAGCTGGAGCTGTTCAGACTGGAGAGGACAAGGCTCAGGGGGCAGATCTCATCAGTGTTTTTAAATACCTGATGGGGAGGAGTAAAGAAGATGGAATCAGGCTCTTCTCAGCAACACAGGACCAGGAAAAGAGACACAAACTGAAACACAGTGAATTCCACCTGAAGGTAAGGAAACACTTTTTTCCCTGGAGGGCTGGCAGAAGGTGGGAGCACATTGGCTGGAGAGGCTGGGGATTCTCTGTCCTTGCAGATATTCAGAACCCTAAGTGACCTGCTGTAGCAAAGGAGGTGGACTGGCCAATCTCCAGAGATGGCTTCCAACCTCAGCTACTCTCTGATTCTCTAACATGAATACACAGATACTTTAAAAATTAAATACTGAGTCACTCAAGTGACAATGTTGTTACCAGGCTTGAACAAAAGCAGATGACTGACGTGTGAAATTGGTTTTAAAGCACAGCTTACTCATTCTTTGTATCCTTCCTTCTTTCACATCCACTGTGGAATCCTTTAGTGCCATCAGGACCTTTTGGCAGCCGCAGCACCCCTACAGGCAGACCATCTGCGTTTTGTATTTTCCGAGCAAACATGGGGCTGCTGCTGGGACTCTTCTCTTGTGTTACAGTTTGAGCTTTTCTTCTCTGGACCCAGGGGCTACCGGAAGGTGTGATACTGCTGTCTGAGGAGTATTCTGTACCTTGCCTTGGAATTTCAGGGCTAGTGCTTGGGTTGAGCTTGCCGTCTTCAGCCAGCGGAGACTTCTTGGTTACTTTTCTTAGTGAAGATGGACTGTTCCATGGACTTGATCTGGGTGACACGTTAGGACTCAAATGGTTGGTTGGGTGAATGACAGAGCTCAAATTGCTCTTAGTATTCATTGCTGTAGTTCTGCGTCCCGACAGCGGTGATGTAGGGTTACTCTCTGGGTCAGAAGAGCTGTTTGCTGAGGATTCCTCACCAACAAACTGCAGCTCCTCGACTCTCTTATTAAGGGATTTAGCCTTCTTAAGACTCTTGCTGGTATCTTCATCACGGCTCTTGTCTTTGGGAACTTTTTTCTTTGGAGGTTTCATGCCTATTAAGACAACTTTCATGCCAGTCTCTTCCTTTTCCGCACACATGGAGTCATGAGCACGTACAGCAGCATCTACTTCTTCAAATTCTACAATTGCACATTCCTGAGTTCCCAGCTGGCTGTACCGACTGCTGACCCTCCTAATATCAGGTGGTAGATCCCTACCAGGCTTGAGGATACGAACTGATGCTATGGCACCAAAAGTTACAAAGGCTTTGAGGAGATGCTCCATTATCCTTTCTTGCAAGCATCCATTTTCTTGTTGTTTGTTAGCCTGCAGCTCAGAAATCATGTGGATATCGTACACCAGTAACATCCTGGTAGGGAGGTTTTCACTTGGAAACACTGGAACTGGAGTATTTCTTCTGACTTTTTTGTTGTCGTCACTGAGCTCAAGTGTGTCCGAGTACTTCAGTGCGTAGGCTGTAGTTCTCCAGTCACGGGTAAGGTGTTTCACCTTGAAGACAGAGACACATTAAGCAACACAACTGAGCAAACCCACTCAAACTCAGCACAGAAAGTGTAAGGCAGATGCAGGCTCCAGACTGGAAACCTGGATTTAAGTTTCATGTAGCAAACTTGAGTGAAAAAGTCACAGATTTCCTGCTATAATGGGCACTGGTGATCTCCTGTACAGCTCATGTCCTGTTGAATCTGCTGAAAATAGGAACTGATGGTAAATCTCAAACTGGAAATAATTATTTTATCTTAAAACCTGTTCAAGGGGTATTGGCTCATTCCATATCTAGGTCTGAACCATGACCACAATGCATGTTCTGTGGGTTTGATTTTGTTAAATTTGGCAAACAAGTAATCTTGCCAAGTTTAGGACTTCGTATTCTTGAACTCATTTTCTTCCTCCTTCAAAAATCTCAGTTTAAAGAAAACCCCAAACTTCTCCACTGTTTTTTAAGACTGTTTGGAAGAGTTTATCTTTTATCAGTATCATCTGTTTGAAGCAGGCAGAAGAAACTGGGAGCACCTTGAGACTGAATAGTTCTGTACAAGTCAGATGTAGAATCCTGACAAAGTGTTTCTAACATAATTTTATAAATCTGTTACATACACATATTTACATAGGAGTTCCTAATGTAAAACAAAAAAAACACCTCGCCTGTAAGTGACTTCAGTTACCAGGTACTTTCTAGTACTCTAAATTTTTGCACCTCCATGCGTTTGTAAGGGTCAGTTTCATCATCCCTTCTCAAAGACAAGAAAGTGACTTCACCAGGGTTACTCAGCCCCTTGTGAGTAGCTGATCTAGAAATCAGTCTTCTCCACTGTCCTGTTTACTATGCCCTACTCACTCCCAGAATGATAACATAAAAGCATTAGGTTGCCTTGAAGCCTATGATTTCCCTAGCCAATCATGAACACGTTCAGCAGTTGAAGTTCTGGATGAGAACAAGCGTAGCCGTCACATCAAAGCTGCATCAGCCCTTGAGAGAGGTAGATAAAGATGACAGCTGTAAAGCTATCTCTGTAAAATAAGTTCTTTTGATCTCATCTCTCCTAATGTGTTTAGATTCACCGGGCTTACCCAAGGCACTTCCAGCATTAAAAAGTCAGCTTACCTTCTTGAAAGAAGTGAGGAGTTTAACACTGACGTAGCCCATCTTATTTCTTCTCACATGCTTTAGAAGGAAGGCGTCTTTCTCCAGGTTCTCGTCTGAGAAGTAATATTCAATCTGTGCAACTAACTTCTGGATCAGGTCATTTTCTGGTGGTTTCCAGTCCTGGTCACAGTCGTCATCATCATTTTCCCCACCACTGGAAAAGAGTTAAATCATTCCATTAACAGATCCTCATCTTATTTGAGTGAATTCAAATAGTCCTTCCAAATGAAAATACACAACCTTGTAACTGCATGAATGCAAGAGCCAGTATCCAAGGAGTAAGAAAGACTAACAGGACTATTGAACCTTGGAAAGGTCACTTCCAGAGTGCCAAAGTAACGTAAATAGCAGTTACCAAAGGGCTTAATCTGGATGTGTGCTGGGGATTAAGGACTTTGATGCAGTAGCAGCTCATGGACACCAGGAACAGCTGAATATGCAAACATATGCAGGCTGCTAAGGAGTCACTCATTTCCCATCACGTTGTCTAGGTGTCTGTGCAAAATGGAGCGCTGCCAAACATCCCAAAGAGAAGATACTGCAACTATGGATTTGAGATAAACTTCATTCCATATATAGTTACAGCTCTATGCTTGTTGCTGAAATTCAAACGACTGCTGCAGCTGTTATCTAGCATTGAGGCAAACGGTGCACCCAGAGCCTACAGGCATAACTTGTTCTAATGCCCAATTCTACCTTAAGCCAGAGTCATTTTTTAAAGCTGGCAGCAGCCTAGTTTTGCTGTGAATAGTTTGTTCATCAGGAAAGTTTCTGTTAAAAAAACAAACAAACCATACTAAACTCCTTAGATGCTACAAATCATGTGTTGCTTTGGGCGCCTGCAAACCTCAGCAATAAAAGAGGAGCCATGTGTTTTCCAAAAATTTTCTTAAATAGCTTTTGCGGAGCCTGTGAAATCGTTAATCAAGGGAGCAGGCTTCACACTGGAGTTCTCTGAGGGCAATCGGGCAGGGAGGTGGCAGGTTCCTCAGTCTCCTTGCCTTGTGTAGTCAACTGCTAGTACCTCTAAGGTGTCAGCTCTACTACAAAGGTCATTGATAAGCAATGTCAGTCAACATTAATAAAGTGCCCACTAGTAATTCACAGCTTCCATGTACATCTTTATTAAGAGCTTTGTGAGGGATGTGCTTGTCAAAACAGATAGGACGGACTGAAAAACAACCTTTTAACATGGTGACTCATCTGGCTATTAGTCACACAAGAAGCTAAACACATCTGGACAGCGAGTAGATTTCAGGTTTTAAACTAAAACCACTACTTTAGAATGTCCCTGTGATAACATGTTTTCATTCAGACAGCGTCTTCCAGACACGGTTCATTCTCTGGAGATGAGAATGCCCTGTATTCAGTCATGGCAGAGGCATTGGAACTAGATAATCTTTATCCCAACCCAACTCTTCCAACCCAAACTACTCTACGATTTTAAGATGGAGATTGCTCCTTGTGTTGCCCACCCCAGAGAAAGGGCACTTGCTTTCTAAAGCTCCAAAAGGAGTGGATTTGCCCACATTTTTGGTAATCACCACTGCCACCATCCTCACCCCTGGTCTGTCAAAGGCAGGGACATCAGGATGGCGGGGGAGGAACTACAGACTGGGAACCCACGTCCTGCTCCGAGAGGCTGTGGATCCCGGCCAGCCCTTCCTGGGGGGATGCTCAGATCCCGGTTGTTGAGTTGTGGGCCCCTCAGCACAAGAAGGATGTTGAGGCTCTGGAGTGAGTGCAGAGAAAAGCAACAAAGCTGGGGAAGGGGCTGGAGAACAGGCCTGATGAGGAACGGCTGAGAGAGCTGGGGGTGTTTATCCTGGAGAAGAGGAGGCTGAGGGGAGACCTCACTGCTCTCTGCAACTACCTGAGAGGAGGTTGTGGAGAGGAGGGAGCTGGGCTCTTCTGCCAAGGGACAGGGGACAGGACGAGAGGGAATGGCCTCAAGCTCCACCAGGGGAGGTTCAGGCTGGACATTAGGAAAAAATTTTTCACGGAAAGAGTGATTGGGCAGTGTCAGAGGCTGCCCAGGGAGGGGGTTGATTCACCTTCCCTGGAGGGGTTTAAGGGACGGGTGGACGAGGTGCTGAGGGACATGGGTTAGTGTTTGATAGGAATGGTTGGACTCGTGATCCGGTGGGTCTCTTCCAACCTGGTGATTCTGTGATTCCGGGGGGGATGCTCGGCTCCCGGCTGTTCTTTCCCGGGGGGGAGATGCTGGGGTCCCGGCTATTCTCTCCCGGGGGTTGCTCGGCTCCGGGCCGCCTCTGCCCTTCTCGCCCCCCGCGGTCTCACCTGTCTCTCCCGCAGCGCTCCTCGCCCTCCTCGTGGTGCCGGTCCCCGTCCCCGGTGAGGCGGATGGCGGGGGGGCCTGGCCGGGCCATGGCGCTGCGAGGCTCGGCCCGGGCCGCCCGCGGCCGCCGCTCCCTCCCCCGCCGGCAGGGCCGGTCCCTCCCCCGGCCGCGCTGACCCCTTCGTGCTCGCGGACCAGGGGATTAGTTCAGCAGGGAGCCAGCGGCTCCTCGCCGGGCAGCGGCTGCCCTCCCATCGCTGCTTTTGGAGAGAAGAAGGGGCTGAGAGGACCCCTCATGGCTCTGCAGCACCCGGCAGGCAACAGGGAGCGGGGCGGCCGCTGGGCTCGGCTCCCAAGGCTCCTTCTCCCAGACGATGGGACTAGAGGGAGCGGCCTCGAGCTGTGCCAGGGCTCCTGCAGAGGGGACACCGAGACCAGGTGCTCAGGGACACGGTTTGGTGATAGACAGGAATGGCTGGACTCCTTGATCCAAGTTTTCTTTTCCAATCTGGTGATTCTGTGATTCTTTGATCAGGATAAATGTCTTCACCCAAAGAGTTCTCAAGCCCTGGATGGCTGCCCAGAGAGGTGCTGGAGTCTCTGGAGGGGTTTAAAAGATTGGGAGATGATGTGCTCAGACTTCTGGTTTAGGAGTGGACAGGTACGGTTGGGCTTGATGATCTCAAAGGTTTTTCCCAATCTAGGGATTCTATTATATTTAAGTAAGTTGAACTTGTCTATCACTTCCACTCCTCTGCCTCTCCATACAAGGATTAAATCACATTGCATGAAACCTTTGATAGGAACGGTCGGACTCGCTGATCCAGTGGGTCTCTTCCAACCTGGTGATTCTATGATTCTATGATCTCCTTGAACAGCCCCGGGGCCACATTGCTGTGTCCCAGCCAGAGCAGCATGTTTTGAGACATTCAAAAGGGTTATGCTGGAATAAGTGTGGTTTAAATACTGAGGAGGAGATTCATCAAAACGGAGTGTATATATGTTCTTGGATAACATACATGGATTACTGAAAATATGTTATAGAATCATAGAATCACAGAATACCAGGTTGGAAGAGACCCTCCGGATCATCGAGTCCAACCATTCCTATCAAAAATTATATTTGTAGAGCACTCTTCTGTCATTCTGCACGGTACTTAAGAACAGAAACATTCCACTATAAAAACTTACTAATAGCGGAGGCTCCTTTTCTGAAACACTGATTTCTGATTTATTTTGAACTTTAAAACTATTGCACTGTATTTCAGTGGCTGTTTCAGCTACTAAACTGAAGCGAATGCTCGCATTTTGGGGATTAGAATCTAAAGCATTTCAGTTTATTGTGTAAATATTAATTCTTCAGCCAGGGAAGAGCTTTCTTTCAAATGCTACCTGGACCCAAACTGCTCAGTGCACGCTGGCTCTTTAAGTCTCCGCTTCATCTGTGAGATCCCTGGCTTTGCCTGCGCAATCCCTCTGAGTTGTACTCCACTGTATTGCTTCAAAGCTTTCTTCTGAAAAATTTGGATTGGCAAAAAGTGAGACTGCACTCCGGGGCCAGTTCTTCTCGTCACCGAGACAAACAGTCCTTGTGAGTCAGGTTTGCTGGCACCAACCCATAATGGGATTACCGCGCCGCCTCTGTGCCTTAAGCAATGAAATATTTTATTTGTGGAATACGCTTACAGGCATCACTAACTGAATCTTTTGTCCTCTGCTGATGGAACGGTATATTGCGATGAGTCTTGGCTTAGAGCATCGCTATTGGTGTCAGTGGGAGCAGAAATAAAAACACAAACCTCACGTTCTAGGAGAGGTTTTGTGTTTGAGATCGTGGGAGTTGTTTGCCCCCCTGGGTAAGAGCAAGGTCAGGACCAGGGTGAGCAAAGAGCTAACCTCACTGCTCCCTACAACTACCTGAGGGGAGGTTGTGGAGAGGAGGGAGCTGGGCTCTTCTGCCAAGGGACAGGGGACAGGACGAGAGGGAATGGCCTCAAGCTCCACCAGGGGAGGGTCAGGCTGGACATNTTTATGATATTTGAGAGAGGCATTTCAGTTTATCAGATGGCTCCTTCTCTTGAGCAAACATTGGATATTACAAAGAATTTTTTCCCTGTGAGGGCGGGGAGGCCCTGGCGCAGGCTTCCCAGAGCAGTGGTGGCTCCCCCATCCCTCGGGGGCGGTGGATTCCAGGTGGGACGGTGCGTGTAGAGCCCGCTCTGCCCCAGCCCGTGCCGGGGGGAGTCACTGGGTGTGCTGGGAGGTCCCTTCCCGCCCAGCCCGCCCCTCCCTCCCCTCCCGCCGACCGGAAGCGGCGGTTGCCGTGGTGACGGCGGAGGGATTTGGGAGCGGGGGCGCGGGCTGAGATGGTGCCCAGCAAGTGCCGGTCCGGCAGGGGCGCGCGGCCCGCCCCCGGCGCGGTAGGTGCTGCGGCCGTGAGGGGGGGCGCGGTGTTCCTCCGCGGGGCCTGAGGGGTGCAGCCGGCCGCCTCCCGAGGGCTCCCCCGGTGGGCTGCGAGGCGGGTGCTGCCTTTTGTCACCTCCATCCCGTTAGGGCGGCACGTTTTGTCTTTGAAAACCAGAAAATCTCATAGAAACGCGTGATAATTTATTATGCATTCTCATAAATCCATTCTCACAAACATAACCTTGTTTTCTTCACTGCCAGGGTGATATCTTCAATAAAATCACACTTTCCCTGTCTTTGCTAGTATTTTTAAGCTAAAAATCATTATTACTCAGTGGTGAGATGTATTCTCTATTGTGGTTTTGCAAAATAGTTCCTTTCTTGTTAGGTTTTACTGTTGATTTTACTTCATTGCTTTAAAAAGTTCCATTTATCCTTTCATATCCATGACTGTTTTTGAGAAATATAATATTTAATTTCTTCTTCCAACTTATAGGTTAATAATTGTGGCCTTCAGTTGGTTATCCAGTCCGCCACAATAACAGAGAAAAGCAAACTGGTAATTATTACCTTTTCTTTTATAGTTATATTAATTAATGCAGTTGTGTGGTACGGTGATATTTATGTGATTTCATATAGGAATTGCCCTTTCAGTAGTAATATATTGAATTTTAATGTATTATCTGAAGTACCTGATAGTCTTTTGGTAATTTAGTTAATTAAATATACATAAAGTAAGATCATGAGGATGTACCGCAGCCTGCCATGAACTATTTATGTATCTGAATCATAGAATCACCAGGNTCACAGCCTGCCATGAACTATTTATATATCTATAGATATATGACTTCTTATGCTTCCACCTGTACCTCTCTTCCTCCTCTAATTGCCACACACCTTAGAGGGTGGGTTACCTTTCTTTATTTAGTCAAGTGCACATGAACGTGCTGGCAACTGCCATATTTTCATTTTATTTTTCACCAGTGGAACATTTCGCTTATAGTACCACAATAGAATGAATTCTCTTTTTATTGGAGCAATTGTGTGGCCCCTCAGCACAAGAAGGACGTTGAGGCTCTGGAGCGAGTGCAGAGAAGAGCAACGAAGCTGGAAAAGGGGCTGGAGAACAGGCCTGATGAGGAGCAGCTGAGAGAGCTGGGGGTGTTTATCCTGGAGAAGAGGAGGCTGAGGGGAGACCTCATTGCTCTCTACAACTACCTGAAAGGAGGTTGTGGAGAGGAGGGAGCTGGGTTCTTCTCTCAAGGGACAGGGGACAGGACGAGAGGGAATGGCCTCAAGCTCCACCAGGGGAG